>BSBK01008682.1:0-127667 GCA_027943335.1 Chamaecyparis obtusa | reverse complement strand
GTATATGTAGCATGAACATGTTATCAACATGATATCATGAATGCAGAGGTTGATATTGAGCACATATAGTTATGTAGTAACTTGTGTGATTCATGTTCTTGGCAGAGTTAGAGGCAGTGTTATGTGACTAATTATCTGTACATTCATCATGGAGCCTTGCACATTTGGATATGTGATGGAGACATGTTAGTGATGCTATATTCATGACACAGAGTCTGATGTGTAGTAGAGGTGAAGTTATGAAGTCATTATTCACTAGTTGTAGTTTCCTATGTTTATTCAGAAGAGCTGACATAGATTATGTTGGTACAAGAGTTGCGCCTATCATTACGGTATGCGCCCTTGGATTAGTCATTGGAGAAGATTTAGTAATGTTTTGTTAAGAGTGAATGATGTAATTCATCTTGAGGAGAAAGTTTAGTTTGTTTGGTAGAGCCAAAAGTGTGTAGTGTGCGTCTACACTTGTTGATTTGGACAGGTCCCAATTTGTGATGCATGCTTAGTAGAGTTGACAGAATTATTATTGGAGTATGTTATGGTTTCTCTAATTTGATTTCCAGGTGGTTCTAACAATGTCAACTTGATTATATTATTTAGAGAAAGAAATTTATAGGCACTCATTTTTTTATTTCTAAGGCATGGTTCAGAGTTGATTGGGAAGAGCAGAGAAGAGTGTGTGAAGTGTTGAGGCATCAATAGGTCTATGTGACCAAGTAAAGAGTTCATTCTATACATTGGAACTGATCCAAATAATAGGTCAAAGCGCAATTCACCAAGATCAAGATATAGTGTGTATTTTTTATTTACAAGGTTGTAGCCTTCACCCCTTTGAGTAGTGTGCTCTTGGACAGTGCGTCCTCAACCCTAATAGGGTTAATTGTAAAAGAATCCTAACAAGGTCTGACCCTTGACCTGGTCACTGTACTAAATGCATTGTAAAGACAACTCCTAATAGGATTCAGGATCTTCTAACAAGGATCATAAAACACTAGTGCAAATTATTAGAGGGCATTCCCACCAGGGTTTTTACCTATTTGGGTTTCCCCGTAACCAAAATATTGGTGTTGCATTCATGTGTTCTTTCATTGTGTTTATGATTTATGTTTAAGTATACTTAATTGGATAAAGAATGAAACTTGTAGATAACTGGCTCACCCCCCCTCCCCCCCTTTCAGTTATCTCTTGAGACTATTCCTAACAATTGGTATTAGAGCCAAGTGCCTCAGAGAGAAATTTTAACAACTTGAGGTTGATCAGATGGTATACTTCAGGAAAGAGATTCCTAAGTCTGATGGAGAGAATTAACTTGACTAGAAGACAAAGATGATGACACATTTACAGTGCATTTCTTTTGAAGTTTTTGAAGTGGCTATCAAAGAAGTTAAGGTCCCTTCTTTAGAAGTTCTTGCAAAGGATGATGCTACTAACAAACATAAGGAACTATTTGATCAGAATGCAATAGCCAAAGAAGCCCTTATTAGCGCCCTATCTGATAGTGAGTTTTTAGAGATTAAGAAAGTGGACATAGCCTACAAGATATGGAAGCACCTAGAAGACATTTTGAAGGAGATAAATAAGAAAAGAATGTGCACATAAAACATGGAAGAAAAGGTACAATACATTGGAGATGCTACCTAAAGGGAACATAAGAGCATACAATCAAAGGATTAATGAAGCAGTTGCTGGAATCAGAAATAATGGTGGAGAAATTTCAAAAGAAGACATCATGGATAAACTGATGACTACATTGACACCAGAATATGAGAACAAGATAAACATCCTTGATGAGACTATGCAATTTTTATAAAACTTTAAAAGAGAAACCTTAATCAGAAAGATTGTTGCATTTGAGATATCAAGTTTGAAGACATAGCCTAAAAGTGAGACAACCTTCAAAGCTTTGGTCCATGGTAAGAAATCTATAAGCACTTCTGGTAATTTTGATGATGATGGTGAAGAGAAAACACTAGATGATTTCATTGCGATGATTGTTGAAAGAGAAAATAAAGGAAAAGGAAAATATGAAGGTGAATTTCCATTCAAATGCTTTTCATTTAATAAGGTTGGTCACTTTGTATCCAAGTGTCCTAGAAGAGTTAAGAAGTTCAAGAATAACTACAAGCCGAAGTATACAAAGGAATGTTACTATGCTGAAGATGGAGTGTCAGATGATGATTCAGTTGAAGATGAGATTGGATTCATTGCTAGTATAGAGAAAATGAATGATGAGATACATCATGAAGATGAGAAAAAGGAACAAAATCTAGCATTGATTTCACAAGTAGACATAAGGATAGATTGGATCATAGATAGTGGTTTCTCACATCACATGACATGTGATAAAGATAGATTTCTTCATTTGGACAAATACAATGGTGGCATGGTTAGATTTGGAGATAACACTCCTAAACCTATCATTGGTAGAGGAGCTATCACATTGGATAGAAAGAACAACACTGATAATGTTCTCTATGTAGATGGTTTGAAACACAACCTTCTTAGTGTTGGACAGTTACTTGAAAAAGGTTATCAATTAGAGTTCAAAGACAACAAGTGCATCATTAACAACAAGGATGGTGTTATGATTGCATCATGCTCAAAGACTAAAGGTAATGTGTTTCAACTTAATTCAGAAGCAAGTTGTTTTGTTGCTAAAGTTGATGACAGTTGGTTATGGCATAAAAGACTATGTCATATCAATTTTGATAACATAGTAAAAATAAGCAATGTGAAGGTAGTAAGAGATCTACCTAGCAGAGAAAAGATAGTTGATACTATTTGCAGGGAATGTGTGATGGGAAAACATGTGAGGAATTCATTCAGAAGCAAGCACAATTCAACACAGAAAAAGTTGGATCTAATTCATACAGACTTATGTGGACCAACTAAAGCAAGATCATACTATGGTGAATGGTATTTCATTTTGTTTGTTGATGATTATACTATAATGATGTGGGTTGCATTCTTAAAAGATAAGTCAGAAGCATTTGAGAAGTTCAAAATATTCAAAAGCTAAGGTTGAGAATGAATCTAGACTAAAAATAAAATGCCTAAGGTCGAATAGAGGAGAATTCACCTTTGACAGATTCTATGAGTATTCTGAAGAACATGGCATAAAGAAACAGTAGAGTGCACCTAGAACCCCTCAGCAGAATGGGATTGCAAAAAGAAGAAATAGGATCATCCTTGATATAGCACACACCATTATGATTGAAGGAAAAGTTACACACACCTATTGGAGAGATGCAATCAATACAATAGTCTATACCAGTAATAGAATACAATTGAGGCCTGGCATGGACAAGAGACCTTATGAGCTATGGTTCGGTAACGTTCCCACATTGAAATACTTTAGAATCTTTGGAAGAAAGTGCTACATTAGGAGGATGAAGCAATAAGAAAGTTTGATGAAAGAAGTGATGAAGGTATTTTCCTTGGTTACTCTACTAAAAAAAAAACTTATAAATGCTTTAATTTAAGATTGAATAAGATCATTGAAAGTGCCCATGTTAAGATAGATGAAAAGTTTATGGCTCAAGAAATATATCATGATTATTCACCTATGATTGAAAAAGAACCCATGCCTTCCACTAGTGAGATAGTTGTTGAAGAGATGTTTGACAGCATTGATGTATTATTTAATGACCCTGAAAAAAGTGAAGAAGAAACTCCGAAGGTAGATGAGATAGTATCACCTAAAGTTCCAAAGTTTACATCTAGATATCATTATAAGGATGACATCATTGGAGATCAGAGCAGAAAAGTCACAAGAAGATCAAAAGCAACGAGTTCTGCAAGCAATGAGACAGTATGTTTACTATCTCAGATTGAACCTTTAAGTGTTGAAGATGCATGCAATGATTGCGATTGGCATGATGTTATGAAAGAAGAACTAGATCAGATTATCAAGAATATACTTGGGAACTGGTCCCAAGACCTAGTGATAAGAATGTAACTGGAACAAAGGGGATATTCAAAAACAAGATGAATGAAGATTGTATAGTAGTAAGGAATAAAGCAAGGTTACTATGTAAGGGATATGCACGAAGAGAAGGTATTGATTACTCAAACATATTTGCACTAGTAAGTAGATTAGAAGCCATTAAGTTTTTTCTAGCCTATGTAACATTCAAAAACTTCAAAGTTTATCAGATGCATGTTAAGTCAACATTATTGAATGGATAACTAAAGGAAGAAGTATACATTGAGTAGCTAGAAGGATTCACCTTATCAAACAAACCTGATATGGTATGCAGATTGAAGAAAGCCCACTATGGACTTAAGCAAGCCCCAAGAGCATGGTATGAGAGACTTGATAGATATCTGACAAAAAATAGATTCAAGAAAGGAAAAAAATATTGTAATCTATTGATAAGAGAGACATCAGAAGGACTACTACTTGTAGCTATATTTGTTAATGACATTATCTTTGGGGGTAATGACAAACTTAGTGCATAATTTTCTAAGGAGATGCAGAGTGAGTTTGAGATGAGCATGATTGGACCTATCAAATACTTTTTGGGATTGAATGTTCAACAAACAGACAAAGGTATATTCATAAATTAGACCAAATATGTGAAAGAAATCTTGAAGACATTCAAGATGTATGATTGCAAACCAATGGGTACACATATGATAACAGGATGCCAACTTACAAAAGAAGATGATTCTCCAGTAGTAGATACAACATTGTATAAGTCTATGATTGGTAAACTCATATATCTTATTGAAACTATACCAGACATTTCTAATGCAGTTGGTATTGTTGGAAGATTTGCAACAGAGCCTAAACAAAGTCACCTCATGGCAGTAAAAAGAATATTCAGATATTTGTAGGGCACTATAGATTATGGTCTATGGTATCCTAACTTAGAGAATGTTGAGTTGCATGTTTATGCAGATGTTGATTGGGTAGGATGTGTTGATGATAGCAATAGTACATCAGGTGGAGCAGTGTTTCTTAGTGATAGACTTGTCACTTGGACAAGCAAGAAACAAAATTGTATTTCTTAGTCAATAGCAGAAGCGAAGTATGTTGCAATAGCACTAAATTATTCTACAATTGTTTGGATCAAGAAAATGATAAAAGATTTTGGAATTCAAATTGACTATCCTATTGTTACTCATTGTGATAACACTAGCACTATCAACATGTCAAAGAACCTTGTGATGCATGCAAAGATAAAGCACATAGAGATAAAATGTCACTTCCTAAGAGAGAAAGTAGTAGAGAAAGAGGTCAAGTTGGATTATATGAGTACTAAAGATTAGTTGGCATACATATTCACAAAGCCATTCCTAAAGGATACTTTTGAGTATCTTAGGGAGAAGTAGGGAGTAATTCCCTTTCGTGATTCTACTTAGAAGAAAGAAGAAAGAGCATCAATCCTCATGGACTGATAGATGGTCGACTACTCTACTTCAGGAGTAGTATCAGTGCTTAAAAGTTTGGCACCCTTTTCCATTGATGTCAAAGGAGGAGTATTATACAGTCATGAAAAACAATACTAAAGGGGGAGCAATATTCAGTCATGAAAGCAATTCAGTGAGGAAATGGAGAATATTAAATAATATTGCAGCAAATGGAGGATTCATCCTTAGGGAGTTTTTTACGAGGAAATGGAGAATGTTATAAAAGAAATGTTCATTTTGGTTGGTGGTGTTTTTGATTCCATATGTTTCCATCAATGCAAAAGGGGGAGATTGTTGGAGATTTTCCAGTAAGCCAGTGTTGACTGTATGTTTGTCATTGATGACAACATATTGGTAAGTAGCATGCGTGGAAGACTCATCCAGTGAGCTTTTAGTATATGTATAATGAACATGTTATCAGCATGATATCATGAATGCAGAGGTTTCTATTGAGCACACATAGTTATGTAGGAACTTGTGTCAGTAGTGTTCCTGACAGAGTTACAAGCAGTGTTCTATGAGTAATTGTTCGTACATTCATCATGAAGCCCTACGCATTTGGATATGTGATGGAGACATGATAGTGATGTTACATTCATGGACGTAGAGTCTGATGTGTAGTAGAGGTGAAGTTATGAAGTCACTATTCACCAGTTGCAGTTTCCTATGTTTATTCAGAAGAGTTGACAGAGATTATGTTGGTACAGGAGTTGCGCCTATCATTATGGTATGCACCCTTGGATTAGTGATTGGAGAAGAGTTAGTAATGTTTGGTTAAGAGTGCATTATGTAATTCATCTTGAGGAAAAATTTTCAGTTAGTTTGGTAGAGCCGATAGTGTGTAGCGTGCGTCTACACTTATTGATTTGGACATGTCCCAGTTTAGGATGCGTGCTTAGTAGAGCCGATAGAATTATTATTGGAGTATGTTTATGGTTTCTCTAATATGAGTTCAAGGTGTTTCTAATAGGCCAACTTGATTATATCATTTAGAGGAAAGATATTTATAGGCACTCATTTGTGATTGCGAAGGCATGGTTCAGAGTTGATTAGGAAGAGCAGAGTAGAGTGTGTGAAGTGTTGAGCCATCAATAGAAGGTCTATGTGATCAAGTAAAGATTTTTTGCTATACATTGGAACTAATCTAGATAGTAGGTCAAAGCGTAATTCACCAAGATCGAGATATAGTGTGTATCTATTATTCAGAAGGTTGTAGTCTTCACCCCTTTGAGCAGTTTGCTCTGGGACAGTGCGTTGTCACCCCTAATAGGGTTAATTGTAAAAGACTCCTAATAGGGTCTGAACCTTAGCTAGGTTACTGTACAAAATGCATTTTAAAGACAACTCCTAATAGGGTTAAGGATCTTCTGAGAAGGATCATAAAACACTAGTCCAGATTATTAGTGGGTGTCAATTCCTAGCGAGGTTTTTACGTATTTGGGTTTCCCTGTAACCAAAATATTGGTGTTGTGTTCATGTGTTCTTTCATTGTGTTTATGATTTATGTTTAAGTATACTTAATTGGATAAATAATTGAAACTTATAGATAACTGATTCACCCCCGCTCTCTTAGTTATCTCTTGGGACTATTCCTAACATATGTATATGTATATGTATATGTATATGTATATGTATAGATATATGTATAGATATATGTATAGGTATATGTATATGTATGTGTATATGTATATGTATATGTATATGTATATGTATATGTATATGTATATGTATATTTATATGTATATGTATATGTATATTTGTATATTTATATGTATATGTATATGTATATATGTATGTGTATGTGTATGTATATGTATATATGTATATGTCTATCATCTGATTTGCAAATCAATATATACATTGATCTTAACAATTGTAATTACGACCTTAACATTTAGATTATTATATTAAGGGAATTCTTGTTGGGTTTTCACCTTCAAAGTTAAAGATTTTCTAAGGGTATCTTGGTGCATTACATGTCAATTTTTATTTTTTTATACATTATTAATAAGATAATCATAAGAAAATATAGTATTAGAGAGCGTTTGAGGATCGTGGTCAGATTTACATAATAAGAAAATAATTCTCTCTTTTCTCATATTCAAGGTACAACATAAAAACAATAAAATGGTGAACGGGATGGAATTTAAAGATGAACTTGAAGGCTCCTCAAACTTCACCTCCTGGAAAGTGAGATTCCTTATTATACTCAAGGGAAAATTGTCTACTTGAATTTATGGAAGGAAAGCTATATGTGCATGATGATCAAGCAAAGAAACTACTATTGAATAAGAATATCATCAAAGAAAAGAAGTTGTTGATTGACTCTGTGAAAGACCACCTAGTGCCTATCATTTACAAAATGACTAATGCAAGAGATATGTTCAAAACATTGGAAAACTTATATGAGATCAATAACACAAATAGGACACTTGTATTAAGGAAATAATTACTTTAAATAAAAATGTCAAAAAAAGAATCGGTCATGTCCTTTATGAAGCTTCCAAAACTGAGGGATCAACTTATTAAAATTGGAGATCAAGTCATTAAAAAAGGTTTTTTTATGCTACCCCTAAATGGCCTCCCTCAATCTTACATGCTTTTATCCAAGGTATTAGTGCAAGGGAAAAATTACCTAGGTTTGATTTCCTTACAACATATTGTATTGAAGAAGAATTAATGATGCATTAAGGAAATCTAATGTTCACACATGAAGATAAATAATAAAGATCTAGAGGCTCTACAAAACATGGACAATGATCATGCTGTCGAGATTGACAGGAATTCAACAAAGCCTAAAGAGGTTGATGATCTAATTGAGACTTTGTATCCTACTGATGGGCCAAGAGATATTACTGCGAATACAAAGAGACCTATTTGGGAAAGGAAAACTATGTAGGATGCAAAATAATTTGCAGCTCCTAGAGGCACCTTTAGAGAAAGTAAAAGACTACATAGATTCTCTAGCTATGTTGCATTAATGTGTAATATCATTGAGACCGAACCTTCTAGTGTTGAGGAAGACTCAAATCATAAAGTCTCAAAAGATGGTAAGGATGTATAATTTAAATCCATCATTAAGAATGATGTTTGGGATATTGTACCTAGATTTGAATGGAAATCAATTGTTTTTTGCCAAATCGTTCTTCAAGATTAAGCATGTAACTCATGAAAGCATTGAGAAATAAAAAGATATATTTTTTATAGGTGGTTTCTCTTAGAGAGAAGCAATTGACTATGGAGAAATATTTTTCTACATTTGCTTGATATACTTCCATTAGTACCATGATTTCCATTGCAACAACTAAGAGATAGAATCTACATTAGATGGATGTGAAGCTACATTAGAGGATGGAAGGTACATTAAAGGATGGAAGCTACTCAAATTCTTCAATGGTGTTGTTGAAGAATAGGTTAACACTAAGAAATATAGAGGATTCATGATCCATGGGAAAGAGTCTCATATGTGTAAGTTTTAAAAGAAAGGCTTATATGGTATTAAATAGGCTCCTTGAGTATGGTATGAATGAATGGAATGATACCTGAAGAGTTTAGTAGGATTTTGTAAGAATGGTTTTGATCCAAATATATTTTTAAGGTAGTTAATGGTGAAGCCTTAATATTGGTACTATATGTTGATGATTTATTTCTGACAGGGGAATAAAATTTCATCTTTAGATTCAAGAAGGATTTGACTTAAGAATTTGAGATGAAAGTACTAGGACCCATGCACCTATTTGTAGGACTAGAAGTATGGTAGACATTAGATTGTATTATCCTACATCAGGGAAAATACACCATTGATATCTTAAAGTGGTTTGGAATATTAAATTGTAAATCTATGTCTACAACAATGGAAAACAACTTGAAGAAGTTGTGTGAATCATTAGCTATCTCAGATCTTGGAGATCCTACTTTGTATGGAAAGTTGATTGGGTCCTTGATGTATCTAGTTAATAGGAGACCATATATTTTTTATGAAGTATGTGCACTTAGCCAATTGCATTCACATGTTTACCCAAATAGATACATCTAGTTACAACAAACTATATCTTGAGATACTTGTGTGACATAGTTGGATATGGCTTGAAGTATTCTTCTAGAGTGGACTTAGAATTACAAGGCTATACATATTAAGATTGTCCATGAAGTGTTACTGATTAGAAAAGAACTTTTAGTTATTATTTTAGTTTGGGATCTACTATGATTTCCTAGTGTACCCCAAAATAGTCATGTATTTTCCAAAGTACAACAAAAGATAAATATGTTGTAGCCAATGTAGTAGCATGAGAAGGAGTGTTGCTTCAAAATCTCCTTGCATCATTATTTGGACAATCATTAGATCCTATAGTTATTCATTACAATAACTAGAGCTATGAAAGCTTTTTGTTAATCCTATGTTTCATGACAGGACATATAGAGTAAATATCACTATATTAGAGATATGGTACAAAGGAATACTTTCTAGTTGAAGTACATCAGAACTAATGACCAAATAGATAATATTCTCACCAAGCCACTTGCTAAAGTGAAGTTTGTGCATGTTTTAGACAGGCTTGGTATTTTACAGAGAGAAGCACTGACTAGGAGGGATTCTTAGCATTAGTGATTCCTTGAGATGTACTATATTAAGCTCTTCTCCATGAGGGAGAAGTTTGAGGTGCAATCCCTTGTTAATACACTCTTCTTCATGAAATAGGAGTTTAAGGTGAAAGCCCTTGTTTGACCCTCTAGTAGTAGTTATGATAGATTTCATGTGAGATAATCCATGACTTAACACTTGTGCTTATTTACCTTCTAACAGTAGCTATGGAAAATTTTGTATGAAGATATCATGTTGAGTTATTCCGTGGCAGGAACTTCTCCATATTTATATTTACATTCATAGGTGTAGCCATGATGGAGCCACCCTTTGGAGTAGCCATGGTGGAAGTCATGTGAGTTAGTCCATGAATAAACACTTGCATTGGGTCACCCTCCTAGAGTAGTGATGGTGACTATCATCATGAGATGACAACATCACATGAGTGATTTTGTGATGAACACTTACGTTTGTTTTTATTATTTGATTCATGGGAACAACCATGATGAAGCCACCCCTATCATAGTAGCCATGGTGGAAATTACTCTATAACTTAGATATTTGAGTACATCCTCCTTGACTAAGAGGGAGTGTTGAAAAATAGTGTAGGGATGATGACTATCAAATATGTACTACCATAATAAATAGTTATTATAATTTTTTAATCTGCAAAGTGCGATTACAATTATTAGTTGTTATTCTAATAAACAACGATTATATAATTAAATGAAAATAAAAAAGTTCAAGAAGGAAATGATAAATGGATGTGATTCATTGTACAAGTATAATACTAAGAGGATATTATTTTTCACATCATTAATTAAGTAGAATATATTTATTTTGTAGACACACATGAGAAGAGAATAATTAATATTATCAAAGGAAATACATAACTATTGAAGATGTAGATATATATACTTTGGCAGATCACTACATAACAACATTAATTGTAGGAGATATATTAGTGGAGTTATTGACTTCAATCACGAAAGCTAGTACTATTATCGTGGATGATATGAACTAATGGAGACTATATAACTATTGTGGAAATTGTGAAGTTTATACGCTATATTGATGAGGATTTTTATAAAACATATGAACAATCTCTACTATATTGTGATCTGTATATCTATATATATTGACAATTTTAATTTGGACCTTAACATTTAAATTATTATATTTAGGAATTCTTGCTGGGTTTTTCACCTTTGAAGTTGAAGGTTTTCCTAGGGTACCTTAGTGCATTGTATCAATTTTTGTTTCTGATTCTACATTGTTTAATAATCTAATCATAAAATAACAAGTCTATTGTAAATAACTTCTTTAGTATAACTCCCTAAAATTGAGCATTAATTTGCATTAGTTTGGTGAGCTTTTAATGGTATGTCTAAACTTGGTACTATTGTCTTTGAGATAAAAGTTAATTTTTAAACTTTTCTTGAGTCTAGTACTGGTAAGTACATATTTCATCTCAAATAATTGAACTTTGATTTTATTATAAGATGTCCTTCTGCTATAATAGTGTATGTGGGTACATGAAGTTCTACATTGAGATTTATTGATAGATCTCCGTTCTATTTCATTGGCCTATCTTGTCATCTCTCTTTCATAAAAGGTATATTTCTTTTAATGTGTAGAATACACAAAGATTTTTGGCATGTAAGAAGTGACTTGGATTATAAGCATACTTTTCATATATGATTTGGAACATATTTTTGGAATGATAGTCAATAATGTTTCATTTATTTCTCGTTGGTATTGATGCCATAGAGGCCTATTCTTGATTGTTGACTATTAGAAGCTTTTCTTGCTACAAGTTTATCCCTTTTATAAAATTCTTTGGCATGGTTAGAGTCTTAACATATTACTTCTTGGCAAGTTTAAGAGCTATATATTTTTCTCTCTAGAGGGATAAGTGGTATGGAATATAGGTTTTCATTCCAAGAAACCACTAGGAACATCAAGATCCTTTCTCTCTCAATCATGAGAAATTGATAAAAGTATTTAACAACCTCTTTTAATAAATAGAGGGTGCAATTATTATGATACTTTGATAAAAATTGGGTAAAATGAAACCCAATGCCACTCCCATATGAAATTGTGTTATGCTTTCTAACAATATGTTTGCAAGATATTATAATGGTGCAAAGTTTGTCCAATGCATATTTATAGAAACACACCCTTCTTTGTGCTTGAAAAAGATTTATCTACATATCATACAAATAAAGAAAATTGCCCTTTTGGAGGTTGTTAAAAATTCACTGATGTTCTTGTTGTTGGGTCTTTCTTGTAATTTTTTAGTGTGTTGTTGGATATGGATTGGTATGTGACCACTATGAAATGATAATATCAAGATAGAAGAGATCCTAGAGCATGAGACTCTCTCAACAATGTGTACTATAATGGAATGATTCCAAGGAATTTATAGACTGACTATGCTACAAAAAAGAAGCCCAAGAACCTCAAATGTTTGTGTCTCCATTTCTCCATGCATTGCCAAATTACTAACACAAGCACATGGTGGTTAGATAATAATTTGTCGCCTCTTGGCGAGGGTCATCCATAGAAATATGTGAGATGAAGAAATTAAGTCTATCTTTTTTTCTCTTCTAATCATATTTTTGTTTACTTTTTGTACTCTAATTCTGTAGCTTTTGCTATGGGATCTTCATCCTCTTGGAAAATTTATAATTGAATAAATTGCATACTCTAGAATACCATGTTAGTTGTATGAAGATTCGGACACAGGTCTCTGTTACGTTATCATGTGCATATTTTAAGGGTCCTTGTGTGGTTTCCTCATAGATCCTTTTGGCTCTCATTTTATTTGTGACTCAACTAATTTATGTTGTAACTCTAGTTATAGCTCGAGGAAATTGATATAAGTACTATTTTGATTAATATGTTTTTACTTAAAGAATGGTTAGACAACTTTCTCGCAACAGATTATATTCAAAGACATCTACATACTCTTTCCCTTTTTCTATTAATAAATTTCATTTAATAAGTCTCACCACTTTACTTAAAAAAATAGATAATATATAATAAACTCATTCAATTTTGGATTTTCAAGTAATTTTCCTTTTATCTAATAGTTAAATGATTCTTCACTACATAAATAGGAAAAAAATTCTTCCCTTTGACTATACATACACTAGTGTAGAATAATAATACAACTCCATTCTACCCCGTTCTTCAATCCTAATCTAACATCTGATCGGTCTGCGGAGATACCTGTCCAACCAATTTCTGATCTTCCTTTTGTAATAATTCTTGATCAACGTTTCACTGATTGCAGCTTTAATGTCTTGGGGCTCCTCTACAAACTCAGAGAAAAACAGAGTCTTGGCAAGCCCATCCCACATCTTCACCACGTACTCATCCGTTATGCTCATGCTCTGCCGATCAATGACGTTGCTTTTTCGCAGCAGAGTAACGTCCTCTGGTGTGTTAATGAGGCAGTTCATCAACTCCACGTATTGTGTCACAGACTTGGGACGAGAGGCATCATTAAATTCTAGCGCAAGCAAATTCCTCATCACCACTTCAGTGTAGGTTTCTGATATTACAATCTTGGGAAGAAAAAGAGTGTAAGTTTGCCATTTCAAATCTCAATTTACCAGGTACCTTGGCCAAAGATTGAACTTTATTCCTACCTTGACGAGCTCTTTTGCGTTATATCTGTCAACGAAATCGCGACCTCCTGTTTGGCTGGGTGAGGAAAGATGAAACCAAACGTGGCTGCAACCTTGTTGTCAAGAGCTGTTCTGAAACGTTCACATCCAGTAAAGTTCCTTGGCTTATCTTCTTCTTCTTGTTTTGGGTTATGGGTCTGCAAGAAGGACGAAACATATTTGTGCACGCAAGCTAACAGATGATGTTCATCTTCATAATCAATCGTCAAGTTATGAGACAATCGAAAACATGAGAGATGAGGAATATGAGAGTTGAGACAAGACTCAAGTGTCTTGTTGTGTAGAGTACTGTCTATTTCAAAGAGAAGGGAAAGGGGGATCTGATTTTCCAACTTCATAACATCACATCTGATACTTGTAAGTGTGGGCTGAGGAGTTTCATTGTATCTTTGACATACCTCACCTTGAAGATCATCGAGCCCATTTTTGAGACTTTGGTAGAGAAAGAAGCCATCCATCATCATGGTCGTCCCGAATTTTGTTGGGTCCTCAATCTCAATCTTGTAGAACTGCTCGAAATCCGAGGTCATCTCATTACATGACCGAGGAAGTAGTCGAAGAGACTGGGCTTGTTTTTTGTTGCGTCCTTTGCAGAGTTGAGCTTATAAGAATCCATGACATCTTCTTGCAGAGAGTTGTGGTGGTATGGTCCTAGAGACACCATTTGAGGAACATATGCCACTGGCTTCGCTTTAATCAGAGACTTGGGCACTTTCAGGCTCGTTATAATAGCCGTTTCCTCTCTCTTTTCCAGGTGCTTATCAACCTCCACAACCAAACTTCCAGAACCTGGTTGTTCCTCGTCAGAATCAAGTAAATTTGGTGACGACATAGAGAAATGTGTAGATGATCCTTAAATTTTTTATTTTGGATAAGATTGGCGTCGGTATACAAGTTATAAGTGGGTGCGTGCTTTACTTGTAACCCAAGTAAGTGCCACTCTCTTACTTCAATGGGTTATCGGATTCCATAAAAAATAGAGTAACAAGCCAATATGATCCTACTGGGCATTGCCTCCTCGCTACGGAAAATTTCTTTTCAAGAAAGTAAAGATGACTCGGAAAGAATTTCATTCCTCTGATAGAGATGTGAAATGAATTTCTTCCAAATCTGGTAGAGGAAGAAAGCGTCCAACATCATTATCTGCCCGAACTTTTGTTTTTCGTTGATCTCCTAGTAGTAGAACTCCAAAAATTTGAACGCTTTCTCTTACAAAATATCCATATGATGCTTGAGGGATTTGTGGTACGAGTTCTTATTGCAGAGAGCGGTGGAGGTACGGACACCATTTTGGATGATGTATTCTTCTGGATTGGCATTAATCAGAGCCTTGGGCACGCGCATACTCGTTCGACTAACTATGGTGGTACGAGTTCTTATTGCAGAGAGCGGTGGTGGTACGGACACCATTTTGGAGGATGTATTCTTCTGGATTCGCATTAATCAGAGCCTTGGGCACGCGCATACTCGTTCTACTAACTATGATGCCTCTCTTGGTCTCTTCCATAAATTTTTGGAGCTCCACCGTTCTTTCTTCAGAAAGTAGTCGTTGCTCTTCACTTGCAGATGCTGCCATCAATAACGTCAAAATCAGGAAATGGCTGGAAAGAAATAAAACACCTTAACACCTTAAAGAACATCAATCTTTAATGGTAGATTTAAATGGGCGTATGCTTTTCGTGTCACCCAAGGAAATGCCATTCTGGTAAAATTGCTTTCTTTGGATAAGATTCTTATACCAATGCAATCAAATCCTTCACATCATTGCTAGCTGGGCTTTACTTGCTCTCTGTGGGGAATTTAACTTGAAGAGAATAAAGCTCATTTGAAATGTACTTCATTCGGCTAATAGCAATTTAAACGAAACATTTGATTTGAGAGGATTCTGTAAAATGCATTGATTTGGATTCGATCTGTTTTAAATACGATAAAGCATGCATTCCAAGACTAATTATCAGGAAAAGAACACAACCATATAATGACAATGATTGAGTGCAATTCTTTTCCCGTGAAGCCTTTAGACCCAACCAATTTAGACTGTCAATACTGTCATTTGTATCTCTTCTTTTACCAAAGTTTCTTATTGTAAATGATTGAAAAGATTTAAGAAAAATATTTAAAATAAATTTGAGAGTTTGAAATAATTAGGTGTAAATATTTCAATATAGTTTTTTAAATGATAAAAATAGTTCAAACTAATCTAGATATCTTTTGTATTTGACTTTATTTTTATCGAAGATTTTATGAACTAAAAATAATTAATTTAAATTTGAGTTTGGAATGATAAACTATACACATACAAGTATATTTATCAAAATAATAAGGATGGATTAGAGCTATTCATGATTATAGAACTATCATTAAAGTATAAAATATGATTTCTTGTCTTGCAACTAATCCTAAGAGCATGAATTTTTGTGTGGTTCTTTGTGTAAAGAAACATTGTTAACTTTTACATGATCTTATTAAGTGACCTTGGCCATGTTATACTTAAATTAACCCCTAGGAAGGTTGGCCAAAATGCTTGTCACAATATTGAACACAAAGAACAATCATGCAATGTACCTATATATTGCCAAGCATGAAAATGTTTATACACCTATGAATCCCCATATATTCTCTTTGAATGATGATGTTTGTTTCTATGAACTATAGACTTTGGATGATATTATATTAGTCTCTCAATCATATCTTCATATGTATTATGGTTTCTCCCTTCACATGGTAAATACTTCAAAATTTGATTTGTCTCAAGTAAGAACATAAATATTAGGTGGAGGGATACAAATGTGCCCCCAATTTAGAAAACATAATACATGAAAATTATGAAACATAATATAAAGATTGAATGAGAACTATAATACAAAAAAATAAAATGTCAATTTAAAGAGACTATAGAAGATGGAGTAACACAAAAAAACATGACTTGATAACAAGTGCTAAGTAAATAAGAAGGATAGAAGTAAACAAGGCTATTATTTTTGAATAATAAAATCAGAGTGGTTGGTAAGTATGCTATATTTCGTATCACTTTTTTTTTTTCAAATTGAATAATTGACCTAAATAAATCTCATGATTTGAATATTGAGATAAACTAAAAATATTGAAAGTTCTATACAGTGAACAAAGAGTACACTACAATACAAAACATAGATTCAATTAATCATATCCTTGTAGGAACACATACCTCTCTAGTCCAATTTTGAGTGTAGACCTTGTATTATAGGATGAGCTAGGTTGAGGTCACTTAGGATCATGATGTATAACTGGCTCTTCTTAAAATAATAAAAATGTTATAATATCGAGTGACATTTGTACAGCCAAGACAATGTATGTATTGATAAATGAAGATATTAGAAATGTGTTAAGTTTGTTTTTTTATCCCAAGGGGAAAAAAAACATGAGTTTTTGTTTTCTATTTTTAAGGCTTTCCATATTTTTTGTTTTATTAAACCACCGATTTGCAAACTACTAAGATAGGATATGTTTTTTTTTAAGTTTTTAGTTTTATGTTTTTGTTTACTTGTCACTCTTAGGAGAGTAGAGGTCTATAAAGACAATTTTTTTTTTAAAAAAATCATTTAATGAGCAGTTCATGCAACTCACTTTAGGAAAATCTAGTTTTGGGTTTTTTTAATATAATATTATTATTTTGATTAATTCATGAATACAATTTAATTTAATTTATCTTTAAATTAGTATTACTATTTAGAATATTTATATTGTATCAAAGCTAGAATTTTATTTTAGGTTAAAGAACTAGTGCTTGGAACTTTCCAAAAAAAAAATCATCATGTGATATTATTTAATGAAAGGCACAAATTATGTTCCACCAATGTGAGTTACCCTCTTAGAAGTTCAAAAATAATGTGATTCTATCATAATTATTGTCCTTACCAATGATAATGCTATAACATGTACTCTAGTTGATAATGGTTTATGTTAGGAATAACATTCCACCAATACAACTGAGGGGGGGGTGGGGGGGGGGGGGGGGGGGGGGGGGGTGGGTGGGGGGTTAATTAGTTGTATGACAGATTGTTAAATATTAAACTTTGAATAGAAGCAATATCAAATCAAATAAACACAATGAATGCCAACACAATAACACAATATTTATTGTCAAGTAAACCCTATTAAAGGTAAAACCCCAGTGGGAATTAAAACCCACTAATGATGTACTGAGAGTATAGTATGCCTATTAAAAGATCTAGCCCTGTTAGGAGCTAATTAAAACATTATAGTACATAGTCCTTGTTAGTGGACATGCCATGTTAGGAGTCAAAGAAATGAGTAGGCTCGCTGCCTAGGCTCACTGCCCAAAGAAGGTTATGACCACCTTCAAAACTCACTATTCGTAACAAAACTGTATATAAGGGAAATACATAATCCTTGTGAACTATCTGATAACAACTATCTTTTATTGATCAGTTCTGATGAAGTATATGTCAATCTCTATTGTACATCCAACAGATACAGGCTCGCAACTTCCACAATCCTCTTTCACATTCCATCCATGCTATGTATCTTTTCAAAAGAAAAGATCTTACATATATACCCTATTACAAATAAATAATCAGGTCAGCCAGCTAGGTTTTCCTTTTATAAAAATAATCATATAACCCCTTGCTAAGATACACACAATACCTTAAAAAGTATACAATAAATATAATTCAATAATTATGATCTAATATTCGCAATCCATGCTCGCAATCCATAATACATGGTACAATTCCAAAGTCAGCCCCATACAGGTCTCCTCCAGAATATTCACCACATCTTACATCATCATGCATCCCATGACTTGCTAAGATCAATGAACATTCCTCAGTGTGTTATCTGACATCCCTTAAGCTCACATGCAATAGATCCACATCACTTGTGAGATATACTCAAAACTCAGAGACTTACTCTGTCAACTTCCACTGTCATAGTCCAATAATCAGTCTTCACCAAATCTTCTATAACTCAACCAATATGCAATATTACATCATGCTATCTTAGATATAGTATCACAACACTTTCTTTTACAAACATTTGTGTTCTTACATTATGAATCATCCGTACGGCATCCGTACACTATAATAACCGGTCTATTTTCTTCATAGAATTATATGTTGACACTTGTGACAAAAAAATAATGACAATAGCATTGATAATGTAGGGATTAAACATATTAAATGTATTAGCAATATCCAATATTTTAGCCCTTAGTGTGTGTAATATTGACTTTCTACATAAAATAAAAGTGGGTTCTTCTCTTATTCAACCTAGTTCTCTTCCTATATGGGGCTTTGATAATTTTAGTAAATCATTATTAGGTACGTCAATATTTCATATTAAAAAAGGACCTAAAACTCTACCAATACTTGTCTATTTCATGTCACATACTCTCACATTCAACCTTGTTCTAGGTGGACCTTAGCTTCATGTTGTGCAATTCATCCATTCTACTCTTCATCACATAGTCAAGTTAATGAAAAATAATATAACATGGATAATAAAAATGTAATCTCAACCCTTCTACATTTCCCCAATTATATTTATTAATGTAAATAAATATACCATTCCCTCCTAAAATGGATGATTGTGGATCATTATACTTCACACCCTTCTTTTGTAGAAAAAAATAAAGTCCTAATTTGAGACTCAAACTTATTATTCAAACACATGTATACATGTTGATGTTAATATGATTTAAAGAAACAAAGGGGAGTGAATCAATTGTTCTCAAGTCTAGATGTACTAATTGAACTTTCAAACACTTCAACAAACTGAGACCTAATCACCAACACAAATCAGTCTCTAAAGAACTCATATCAGAAAAACATATAACTTGTAGTCCACTATCCTATAGTATTTAACTTGCAAAATATCAAAACGTTCATGAGAAAATATTCAGACAAGTGTGATACTAAAATTTATAGTAGAAACCTAATTTGGGAAAAACCACTTTGTAACATGTTATTGGTATATTTTCACTCTTCTGAAGTGAGCTTAGTTAAAAGCCAACCTTGTTAAAGGTATACAAACACACTGTTAGGTGTGACCCTATTAAAAGATTTTAATCACCCTGTAAGTAGTGGCCTATTTAGAGGACTTGAGTACATTTCATTAGAATGCCACCTTGATTAAAGGGTTTAACAATAACTGTTAGGTCAACCTTGATTAAAGGATTTTGACTATTACAATGGTTAGAAAGTAGCAGTAGTTTTTGATCTATAAAACATACAACACACTTTGTAGATATTAGATCCAATTCACACATATATGCTGACTTATTGACTAAGTATCATTTCCATCTCCATCTCTGATATGCTTGTAATTCACTTCAAGAAATCCCAACTTCACCTTCAGCCTTCTTCTTAGACTTATTAGTCAATAACATCAACATCACCAGCATACTCTGTAACCTCACCATTAGGTTTCCTTTATACCTCTCAGATAGGTCGATCTATCTTTTGCCTCTTAATCTCCTCTATAGATCTTAGGTTAGGTCAAATTCAATGGATCCTTCCAACATTTAAGTCCTTCATACATCCTGATGTTATACACTAAGTTTGCACCCTTGTTTCAAGCTATTATAGTCTTGATAACCTAGTATAACATGGGAATCATCTCCCGATTGTGGGACCTATACTAACTAAGATGAGACCTCCAAGTTCTAGGCTGGTTCCTCTTGGATAATCACCTTAATTTTCTTCTAGACATGAAAAGTAAAACTTTTGAGGGAAAGGGATAGAAGGAATGCTTGTAAAGGGAAATGACTAAAAGCAAACTACCTACTAGGTGATACACCAAAATTAGGGTTTGGATCTCAGTATAGAGGAATGGAATCAATGAAAGGCTTAGGTCTAGTAGGTCACAACTTACTGAATAGGCTTGCATAAGTGTTTCATAGGAGGGTCTGAACATAAGACACAACCTATGACCTACAAGCAGACATTCACTTCTGCCACTCGGTGTAGGATTGAGACAAGACTGTTAGGGGGCTGAAGTATACCCACAAAAAATATCTAAATCAGATCAAACATAGTAACACACACAATTACAAAAAGTAAGAGGGATCAGGAACCCTAAGTTGTCACAGAGAACATCATATACTTTGAGTCAATAAGAGATAATTTAGACAAGGAAGCATAGGGACATAAAAGATGTCACAAAATACCTCTGTAATATCTGAATCATCAATGAAAGATTTACAACTGTATAAGCCAGAGGGTAGAAATGATAGCATAGACGACCTTTAAGAAAAGTGAAATTCTTTTACAATTGTCCAACTCTAAGCTCAAAAGCTCCAAAAATACAATATATACACCTCCTATTTGGCAAACAGGCCGGAGTCAAAACCTAACTAGGGCTACAATTTAAACAATGATATCAAACCCTAGGGTACTGATCACCCATTATGAAAATCTCTGAGAACGCCGGTGATCAAATCATATCTTTCTTTGTGGGCATCTATCCAGTACTGAGCTCCCCTGCAGACACAACAACCTTGACCTACCAACCCACCTGCAACTCCACTAAGCCATGAAGGCTCCAAATCTGATTATATTTCCCTAGGAGTGGTACTATTCAAAAGGTGGCACCAACTCTTTCTAGCATCTCCTAGCATGAAAATGTGGCACAGTACCCTACAACACCGGCCAACAGACATCTCCATCACCCTCTCAACCATAACCATCCCGAGAATTTAATTCCTGAGCTAATCGACGTAGTGTATGGCAGAAAGAATGTGAAACCCTAGCAAAACCTTTGTAGGAAATTTGAATTTAAATGTTAATGGCTAGCCTGGTCATTTTAAAATGTGACCGTCGATGAGAAACCCTTCCCGGCAGATGAACGACCATGATGCACTGAGAAAACAACTTAAAATCTACCTTTGACAATCCAAATGCCACCGTGGAAGTCAGCGGCCAATGAGAAGCGAGCAAGTCGACATGTCATCATATTGGACCCACCTCGAGCCCTTCTTTCTTTAAGTCATTTCGTGACCACGTGACCAAAGACCTTTTTTCTCATTCATGAAATCCATCTCTTTACCCTGGTTTGGTTAAGTGATTTAGCGAACAAGGCATTTTGCTAAATCGCTAAGTCTTTCATTGACCCTTGGTTAAATCAAGCAAACATGAGAAACCCCTTTAGTCATTGATTCGCAAGATCCTTTAACTAACCCTGGGCTGAGGCTGCCACATGTCACCTTTCTATTTGTTCTGGCCACTCCATCAGCAACCACCTTGGCAACCTTTCTGACAACAGACGCACTGCAAACAGATTCCAATCTAACGGTAGGTGCATGATCTCATGACCACCAAATATTACTTTAGATCATATGCCTGCTATAGATCTACATTAAATCATGACCCTTCTAACACATCGGTCCATCTAGAAGTCTTCATTAGCACATGACAACCAATCACATTTGAGAAAGTTAGCACGTCTGATAAACTTGGAGCCACGACCTACAAAAAGAGCATCAGACGGTTGTCGCAAGATTGCAAGGGCTTGGAAGATCCCTTGTGATCAAGCGACAATTGTAGATCTTCAATCTACTAACATCCCTATAGATACTCTAACATGGCCCCACTGACACATCCCAGTTGTGCACCCAACTGACCAATGAAGAGCGAGCAGGTCAGAAACTAAGGACCCACCTGACAGAGCCTAGAGATAAAGCAAGATCAACGGTTGTCGCATGATCGCATGTGTCAGAAAAAATCCTTGCAGACATGCGACAACCATTAGATCAACATTGACTGCTAAGCGCTGGGCCCACACTGACATTCTTTACAAATCATCATCTCTCGACCAATCAGGAGCTTCCACATAGGATGATGTGGCATCAGACCCACTGACACACTCCAACGCTTCATTGAAAGGGAATCGACGGTTGGCGCATGATCTGATGCTCTGACACAAACCCTTCAGATCATCAAACAACCGTTAATTTCTTTAACTGGGACCCCACATAAAAAGACCGCCAAACCTCTTAGCAAACACGCGACTGAGGAAAGTTAACCACTCACTGAGTTGCTAACCATTGAGGACGTAACCGTGAAACACTGGGGTATTATACAAACAAGGCATTCACTGAATTGCTGGAAGGAAAAGGTAACTGCCGACTAACATGGAGAACTAGTGACCAGCCAATGAATGAAAAGCACACATGGAGAAATAAGAACTTAAGTGGCCGATAAAGTTAACTGCAAATTATAATAGAGCCCTAGGGTTTTTAGACACAACAGCTAGTTTTATGAATTTTTTAAGGGTTTTGCACCTAGCCAGAGACCTAGAAACCACTGCAGAGACCAAAGGGAAGCAGATGAAGCCATGAAATTTTTTGGAGCTTTTCACAGGACTGAGGAGATGAAAATCTGACATAAAAACCAAGGCCAAATTTGAATGGAAGGAAAATTAGGGCAACATTTTGATGATTTCTACTGGATGTGAGCCTACTAGACATGGAAAACTAGTGGCCTTGATACATTCATTGGGCATGGGGTCACCTTAGGAACACAAAACTTTGACTGAGAGACAAAACTAGAACCAGATTGGAAAGGCAACTCCCTCAAGGTTTGATAGCTGGAAAGCATTAGATCCCTTGCACTCTATTATAACAAATGGTCCACCCCAAAATGAATCAAATTTTGTATGTCTGCCAGTCTTGGATTTGAACTCATCGCAATTGAGGACTACATCCCCAACTTTGAAATTTTTGACCCTAGCCCTTTTATCAAAACTTTTCTTTGTTTGGATCTGATGGAATTCCATATCATGCATTGATTTGTCTCTTATCTCCTTCAATTCCATGAACTGAGCATATCTAATCTGTAAAGGATCTTCTTCCTCAAATAGGGCATATTGGGTAGCCAAGTCCAGAGCTAGTAATTCAGTTGAAATGGATAACTTAGCCTCTCTGCCATACACCAGCACATAAGGAAAATTCCCAATAATCTTCTTTGGAGTAATTCTATCTAACCATAATGTAGACCTTAGTTTAGTATGCCAATCTCTCTAATTTTCTTGAAGAGTCTTCTTGATTATTATAATCAAGTTCTTATTGGTTGATTTAGGTAAGCCATTACCTTGGGGGTAATAATTGAAACTGGTATTCAAATAGATGCCATTCTTGACATCCCACTTTGAGACTTTAAGGCCTGTGAATGCTAATGCATTATCTAATATTATTGAATCTGGAATGCCAAATCTATGAATCGTGTCATCATAAAAACTCAACACAACATTCTCATTGGCTTCTTTTAATGCAACTGCCTTTGTCCATCTAGTGAAATAATCAGTTGCACTAATTATCCATTTGTGTCCTGCACTAGATGGAGGATTGATCATGCCAATGAAGTCTATACCCCACTTCATGAAGGGTTGCTCTGTTCTGAATGGCTGTAGGGGCAAGGCTGCAAGCCTTTCTTTTCCTACAAACATTGCACACTTGATGCATTTCCTCACATACTCATGACTATCCTTGAAGATAGATGGCCAATAGTATCCAACCCTCATGATTTTAAAAGTAGTAGTCCTAGGAGAAAAGTGACCTCTAGAAGGTCCATCATGAAACTCAAATAGGATGTCTGCCACCTTTTCTGAATTAATGCATCTTAAAAGGACACCATTTTGATCCTTTCTAAAAAGAACTTCATCTATCAACACAAAGGGAATAGATTGTAATCTTTAATACTCATTTTTGTTGAATCCAAACCTACAGGACATTGTCCTATCTTTAAGTAATTGATCATATTAGGCAACTAGCTTGTTGCCTTGGCTTGTTCTTCTATAGAATGCACCAATAGAGATGCATCCATTTGCTCTAATTTCTTTGAACCCTCATCTGATTCCAAATTCTCACAAAGACCTCTTCCTCTAACCAGCTTGGTAGTTTGAATATCAATGTCATATTCCATTACCTTGGTGATCCAACTAGCTCTTTTCTCATTTATGTCCTTGGAAAGAAAAAATTCTTTAACACTTGGATGAGTAACCTTCAATTGTACCTTGCAATGGGTCAATACATATCTAAACTTTTTAAGACTTTTTACCATAGCAAGTACATGTTTCTCTACAAAAGAGTATCTCTGTTCATACTCCTCTAAACCTTTGCTAAAGAAAGCAATAGGCTACTCCAATCCATTTGAATTTCCTTGAGTCTACATTGCAAATATAGCATCATGACCCCCATAAGCATAAAGGATGAAATCCTTACTGAAATTTGGGTTTAGGAGAGTAGGGGTTTCTGTTAAGGCCTCTTTGATAGCTTGGAAATTAAATCTTCCTTCTTTGGTCCAACTAAAAGTTGACCTATTCTTTAACATGGTTGTCAAAGGCTTAAGTAAATCTGCAATGTTAGGCAAGAACCCCCTAACAAAATTAATCTTTCCTATGAAAGATCAGAGACTTTTCTTATGGTGTGGTAAGGGTATCTCTAAGATGGATGCAATTCTCTTAGGATCTATTGTGATCCCCTCTTTGGATACTACATATCCCAACAATTTTCCTTCATGAACTGCAAACACACATTTCTTGGGATTAAGAGATATGCCAAATTCTCTACACCTTTCAAAAATCTTTCTCAAATGTTTGATGTGATCTACTGCATGCTTTGAATAGATAGTTATGTCATCTAAGTAGACCAACACAAACTTGTACATTAGGCTCTTAAAGACCATATCCATTTCCTTTTGAAATGTAGCACCAGCATTTGACAAACCAAAGGACATCTTTTGATAAGCCATGGTTCCCCACTTGGTTGTAAATGCAGTCTTGTATTGATCCTCTTCATCCACTAAGATCTGATTGTATCCTGAATAGCCATCCAATAATGAAAATCTCTCAGATCTAGAGACACATTGTAAGATTTGTTCCATAGAGGGTAATGGATGGCGGTCTTTTAAAGAGGCCTTATTAAGATCCCTGAAGTCAACACATAACCTCAATTCCCCATTCTTCTTCCTGATAGGAACAAGGTTGGAAACCCAACTAGTATGTTTGATGGGGTAGATGATACCACTTTCTATTAGTTTGAGTACTTCTTTATGCATAAGTGGCTCAAGTTTGGGATTGACAGGCCTTTGCTTCTGCCTTACTGGTATGGTATTAGGTTCTAATTCAATAGTGTGCTAAGAAAGGGTTGGATTAAAACCTTTAAGGTCTTCATATTGCCATGCAAATACATCATTGAATTCTTTGAAAAATTGGGTATAAGCTTGCTTTTCCAATTCAGTGTTCACTTTCCCAAATTGTAAGCTCTTACCTGGTTCCAATTCTAAGTCAACACAATGTTCTTGTTGGACTACTAGGCTAGCTTTATTCTTCTTGAATTCATAATCCTTGTTGAAGATAGTCTCTAAGGTGACAAGACCTCTAGGAATCTTATTAGACTTAAGTTGTGTCACTTGATCACCATAGTTTTTTGATAGCCTATCTTGATTGCACTCTGAAAAAACATCTTCTTCAAACAAGAACTGCAAAATTTGTTTATCGTTGTCAAACACTTGCCAATTGACATCATTATTAGGAATAGAGGGTCTGACGATCACTTTGATATGTTGTTGATCTATCTCCTTTGAAATTCTATTGGGAATATCATACTGAGATCCAATAGTAGCTAACCTATCTACATTTTGATTTAGCTTCCTAGGGATAGCAACAATATTGAAAGCACAAAAATCTTCAATTGCATCCCAAAATCTATGCTTGTATGCTCTCAAGGTGTCATTATTGGTTGCACTTATCCCTCTTACTTGGCTGACAACTAACTCACTGTCACCATAAACTTTTAAGGCCTTGAGCCCTCTTTTTCTAGCCCACTCTAGTCCATTGACTAGACTTTCATATTCTGCAATATTGCTAGTGCAGGAGAAATTGAATCTAAAGGTAGCATAATACCTTTCTCCTTTTGGGGACACTAGCATGGCACCACCACCAGAACTCTATCTACTTCTAGCTCCATCAAAAAATAGTTCCCAAACCTGATTGCTCTGATCCTCTGAATCAGTATCTTCTTTGAGAAGCCTTGGCTCTATAAATCCACTTTCTTGTATCAAATAACTTCCCAAACCAAAATCCCGAATAAGACTTTCTGGGGCCTCCGAAGCTCTTTCATCTAGAAGAATATTAGGGATACTTTCTATCTTTGTGCTTGCTTCACTAATGGTTTGGAAGTCATTGTCATTAAAGATAGGGCAATTTACATTGATGGTATTGGACACATGGTTCTATATGGTGTGTTGCTAATGGTTTTGATTTAATAGTGACCTTGGTCTCATACCTTGTATGAAATAACATGTGAGACCAGTTAGAAGATAGGTAGCCTCCTATCTTGGCTGTGAACTCCCTTGAGAGACATATAGAAAACAATGTAGGGAGATCTATAATATATATATCAAGGAGGATGGAAAAATTAGGACTAGCATGTAGGATTAGACTAGTATCCTTGCCCACACCTATCATATTGACTGAGGATCCATCAAGTTGTGTAACCTTCTTTTCGAAGGGCTCATATTTTAGTCCTAATTGGTCAGCTACCTTCTTGGGCATTACAGTACTAGTAGCTCCACTATCTACCATACAATTATGTACTAAAGATTTTCCAATGATTAAAGATACATAAAAGGGAGGTGGCTTTGAATTCCCACCTTGTGTGGCATTGCCTTTGGAGTTGCTACCTGGAGCCTCCTTTTCTTGATCAATGTTGACCAACACTAGCTTTGTAGCTTCTATTGTAGGTTGAGGAGTTGCTACCTCTATCACAGCTTTCTTCAAAATTTTAGGTTGTCCTGGAAGAGCCAAAGAGTCCCACATGGACATGGTGACATTCACCTTCTTCATGTTGTCTACAATATTGAAAGGTGTCATAGTGTGTACTCTTTGTTGTGCCTTTACTATGATGGGCTCCACTTCTTTGGACTGCTAGCCTCCTTTGTTTGTAATAGCAGGAACCTCCTTAGGTGTGATGGGAGTAGCTTGCTGTAGTGGCTCTATTGATGTAGTGGCTTTGGCATTAGAATCTACTCTTTCCATGTCTCGAGCTCTCCTCTTTGCCCTTGTATAGGCAACAAAAGCAACCTCATCATTGACTCCATTGAAGTCTAGTTGCTCCCAATTAAAGAGGGTAGTCTCACTTTCTTGTGATTCTTGTTGAGGCACTGACCCATTGGATGAAGCCTCTGATTGAGCTTGTGAGGCATTTTGAATCATTAGAGCTTGGTTCATCCATCCATTTGAACATGTAGCCTAATTGTGAGGCTGATTTCAAGGAAAACACCATTCATTATCCATAGACATATTATTTTGACTAGGAACCATATCCTTTACTAGATTTACAAAATTTAGAGGTGTAGGATTATATGGTTAGAATGGAATCTGGTTAAAACTTTATCTTTGTCCTTGATAGCCTCCTTGGTATGGCGACCTATTTTTTTGATAAGGTTGTCCTTGATTTTGATATTGTTGATTAGGACCTTGGCCTTGTGGCTGAAATGGTGGTTTGATTCCTTGACCTTGTTTCTTTAGATTTGTGACCTCTTTAGTCAAGGTCTACAACAAATTTGTCATTTCTTGCTTACTGTTCTATTGGCTATTCTTTATTTCTTGTAGCTCTTGAGAGAAACTAGTTTTTAGCTCTTGAGCACTAGTACTAGCTTGGGGGGCCAATATGGTGGGAACAGGGGTAAATGGGGGTACTTGGGCAAGTGCAATGGGTTGAAGGCTAGGAAAAATGGGCATTGGTGGCCTTCTAGCAATCATGCCTGCTTGAATCAAATAATTTTCAGCCTTGATAACTATGTCAAAGGCTTGGGGTAAAGAAGTACCACCAATAGACTGGATAATGATAGAAATCTGACCATTTAGACTTTGTAAGTAGTAAAGGAAAGCATGGTTAGCTCATGGTCTTACAGAGATTGAAATTCTATTCCATGTTTTGAGGAATCTACTATTGTAATATGTCATTTGTTCTTGAGGGTCTCTCTTAATGGTTGTTAACTGCTCAACTAGAGACAAGTTATCTAATTTATCCTCAAAATTCTTACTTAATGCATCCCCTAACTCATCCCATGAAGTAATAGAACCAACGGTTAGAGTTCTAAACCATTCAAGAGCCTTACCTTTTAGAGAGGCTGCTAATAATTTTGTGGCCACATCCTCTTGAGTTATGTTGTGTATGCTGCAGATGGTGGTCACATCTCTTATGTGTTCAAAAGCAGTAGTTTTCCCTTCACCTGTGAAATCAAGTATACTCTTAAGTGCCACCAAGGGCACATCATGATGTTGAGAAAAATTCACTGGACTACCCTGATTAAATGGTGCAAATGCAAATGGTCTTGCCATTGTAGGAGCCGTGATTTGAAGATTGACAACTATATGAGCTATATTTTCTACTAGATTTGAATCCTCTTCTAAATCTCTGGTTAGAGATCTACCTCTTCTTTTGGAATGAAAGGGAAAAGATCTCCTTTCTGAAGTATTAGGAGGTGTAGACTGAACTTTCCTTACAAGTGATGTTCTTTGAGTTGACCTACCTTTGTGACTTCTTCTTGAGGGCAACTCTGAAAATTTAGTGGGCTTTGAGCTTCTAGTCTCAATCTTTCTCATAAACCTTAAACAAGGTTAGCCCAGATATTTTGAAATCAGTGGAGCCGCCAGATATACTTGATAGGAAAAATTCTAAAAGTTGGTATTATGCAACCTATATATCAAAGATAACATAATCTTCAAACAATGAACTTCTTATGTAGTCCCACCAGGCATGCCAGAATTGTTATACACTAAGTTTGCACCCTTGTTTCAAGATCTCGTAGTCTTGATAACCTAGTATAACATGGGAATCATCTCCAGGTTGTGGGACCTATGCTAACTGAGATGAGACCTCTAGATTCTATGTTGGTTCCTCTTGGATAATCACCTTAATTTCCTTCTAGACATGAAAAGTAAAAATTTTGATGTAAAGGGATAGAAGGAATGCTTTTAAAGGGAAATGACTAAAAGAAAACTACCTATTAGGTGATACACCAAAATTAGGGTTTGGATCTTAGTATAGAGGAATGGAATCAATGAAGGGCTTAGTTCTAGTAGGTCAGAACTTACTGAATAGGCTTGCATAAGTGTTTCATAGGAGGGTCTAAACATAAGACACAACCTATGACCTGGAAGCAGACATTCACTTCTGCCACTCGGTGTAGGATTGAGACAAGACTGTTAGGGGGCTGAAGTATACCCACAAAAAATATCTAAATCGGATCAAACATAGTAACACACACAATTACAAAAAGTAAGAGGGATCAGGAACCCTAAGTTGTCACTGAGAACATCATATACTTTGATTCAACAAGAGATAATTTGGTCAAGGAAGCATAGGGATAGAAAAGATGTCACAAAATACCTCTGCAATATCTGAATCATCAATGAAAGATTTACAACTATATAAGCCGGAGGGTAGAAATGATAGCATAGATGACCTTTAAGAAAAGTGAAATTCTTTTACAATTGTCCAACTCTGAGCCCAAAAGCTCCAAAAATACAATATATACACCTCCTATTTGGCACACAGGCCAAATTCAAAACCTAACTAGGGCTACAATTTAAACAATGATATCAAACCCTAGGGTACTGATCATCCATTATGAAAATCTCTAAGAACGTCAGTTATCAAATCATATCTTTCTTTGTGGGCATCTATCTGGTACTGAGCTCACCTACAGACACAACAACCTTGACCTACCAACCCACCTGCAACTCCACTAAGCCATGAAGGCTCCAAATCTGATTATATTTCCCTGGGAGCGGTACTATTCAAAAGGTGGTGCCAACTCTTTCTAGTGTCTCCTAGCATGAAAATGCAGCATAGTACCCTACAACATTGGCCAACAGTCATCTCCATCACCCTCTCAACCATAACCATCCTCAGAATTTGATTCCTGAGCTAACTGACATCGTGTATGGCTTAAAGAACGTGAAACCCTAGCAAAACCTTGAGAGGAAATTTGAATTTAAATGTTAACAGCTAGCCTGGTCATTTTAAAATGTGACCATCGATGAGAAACCCTTCTCGGTAGATGAACGACCATGATGCACTGAGAAAACAACTTAAAATCCCCCTCTAGCAAGTCAAATGCCACCGTGGAAGTCAGCAGCCAATGAGATGCGAGCAAGTCGACATGTCAGCATATTGGACCCACCTCGAGCCCTTCTTCCTTTAAGTCATTCAATGACCACATGATCGAAGACCTTTTTTCTCATTTATGAAATCCATCTCTTTACCCTGGACTAGTTAAGCGATTCAGCAAACAAGGCATTTCATTGAATCGCTAAGTCTTTCGTTGACCCTTGATTAAATCAAGTGAACATGAGAAACCCCTTTAGTCGATGATTCATAGGATCCTTTAACTAATCTTGGGCCTAGGCTACCACATGTCACCTTTCTATTTATTTCGGCTGCTCCATCAGCAACCACCTTGGCAACCTTTCTGACAACGGACCCACTACAAATAGATTCCAATCTAACAGTGGGCGCATGAGAAAATATGCCTTTAGATCATATGCCCACTGTAGATATGCATTAAACTGTGACCCTACTGACACATCAGTCCACCTAGAAGTCTTCATCAACATGCGGCAACCAATCATATTTGAGCAAGTCAGCACATTTGACAGACTTGGACCCATGACCTGCAGAAAGAGCATTAGATAGTTGTCGCAAGATCACAAGGGCTTGGAAGATCCCTTGCAATCAAGCAACAACTGTAGATCTTCAGTCTCCTAACATCCCTGTAGATACTCTGACATGACCCCACTAACAAATCCCAGCCATGCACCCAACCGACCAATCAAGAACGAGCATGTCAGAAACCGAGGACCCACCTGACAGAGCCCAAAGATAAAGCAAGATCAATGGTCATCACATGATTGCATGTGTTAGAAAAACTCCTTGCAGACATGTGACAGCCATTTGATCAACATCAATTGACAAGCACTGGGCTCGCACTGACATTCTTTACAAATCATCATGTCTCGACCAATCAGGAGCTTCCACATAGGACGACATGCGTTGGACCCACTGACACACTCTAGCGCTTCATTGAAAGTGAATTGATAGTCGGCACATGATCTAATGCTTTGACACAAACCCTTCAGATCATCAGAGAGTCGTTGATTTCTTTAACCGGGACCCCACATAAAAAGACTGCCAGACCTCTTAGCGAACACGTGACTGAGGAAAGTTAACCGCTTGCTGAGTCGCTAATTGTTGAGTACTTAATAGTGAAACACTGTGGTATTATGCAAACAAGGCATTTTCTGAATCATAGGAAGGAAAAGGTAACCGCCGACTAACTTGGAGAACTACTGACCAGCCAATGAATGAAAAGTGCACATGGAGAATTAAGAACTTAAGTGGTCGATAAAGTTAACTGCAAATTAGAACAGAGCCCTAGGGTTTTTAGACACGATGGCTAGTTTTATGAATTTTTTAAGGGTTTTGCACCTAGCCAAAGACCCAGAAACCACTGTAGAGACCAGAGGGAAGAAAATGAAGCCATGAAATTTTTTGGAGCTTTTCACAGGACTGAGGAGATGCAAATCTGACATAAAAACCAAGGCCAAATTTGAATGGAAGGAAAATTAGGGCAACACCTCCTAGAAACATCTTCAATCTCCTTATTAAAATCAAAGTAAAATGATTTACCATGCATTAAATTATCCATATAATAAATTAATAATGTCAGCACATTTTACATAACCCAAGAATTCAATTGTGTCGACTAGAAATCTGAATTCTTCCTCCAAATGTAAATTACTGATGCTCGGTCAATACTGTGTTCATCTACTCAGTCATCACTATGTAACTCAGTCATCTCTACAAACTGTCTTCCTCGGTAATTTCTTGTTGCTCAGCATAAACTGATGTTTAGTCAACACTAGATTTACTCGACATATGCTGGGACTTGGTTGATACTAACATCACTCGGCTTAAACTAGATTTCTTCACTTTTTCTTTTATTAAGCCTACTTCTTCAATCTTTCTTCTTACTTAGATAAACAATACATTATCTCATCATAGTGCCAAATAATCAAGTACTCATTGAAGTATCAAATAACTCAACCTTTCCTTAGGTGCTATTGTTATCTCCCTTGCCCTAATCCTTTGTATCAACCAATAGATATAATACTTTCTTAGATAGAAACTATCTTATCAGTTAAGGTTTGACATCAGTTACAATACAAAAATTGTATCAATTGGAGTTTCCAACAATCTCCATCTTTGGAACTGATGGCAACACCACATGATACCAAATGATTTACCAACCAGTCCAAATGGTGGCATTGCATTGGAAATATTTATAATATCCTTAGCTTCATTCTCATTTTCAATAACATAAACTTGCTTGACCATTTACATAGTAACTCCCTCAGAATATTTTCTATGTCTCTTCCTCTTTGATTATATCCTCTGATGTGTATTCATCACTTTATCTATGAAATCTCTCCCTCTTTGACAAAAATGTCAAAGAAACAACTAGAACTTACATCATTCATATGTAAATGTCATCTTGTCAGTTTAGTAATAGTATTTCTCCTTTTGTCATATTTCTTATGAGTGTTTATCATCTTTTCTATTCTCTTCACACTTCTAGGTGGCTCCTAAAGTGTGACCCTTTTTGCATCAATTTTTTAGATATTTTGTGCAGCACATTTGATGTAGTGCTCCTAGCTTGACTAGGCAGCCTCAGTTAGGGAAAGAACCCCTAATTTACCTCTTATATATTCATGAGCATCCTTAGGTAAATATTTTGTGAATATGTCAGCTAGTTGTTCCTTAGTGTTCACATATTCCATTCTCACTTCTTTTTCCTGTACCAATTCTCTTAAGTAATGATATTTAATTGCAATGTATTTGGTCTTTGTGTGCATTATAGGACTCTTTGATATGTTAATGGAACTTGTGTTATCACATAAGATAACAACAAGTTCAGTAATTTCCTCTTTCATTCCTTTCAATAATTGCTTGATCCATATGAGATTTGAACAGTTTAATGTAGCTACCACATACTCAGCTTCTATTGTAGATTGGGAAATACAATTTTGTTTCTTACTTGTCCAGGAGACTAAAATTTATCCAAGAAAGAAAGCTCCCCCACTTGTACTTTTCCTATCATCAACATTTCCTACCCAATCAACATCAGTGTAAACTCCCAGTTCAAATTTCTCATATCTCTTGTAGTATAATCCATACTCTTCTATCACTTTTAGATATCTTAGTATTCTTTTCACAGACATCATATGATTTTCCTTAGGATTGGCAAAGAATCTTGCCACAATCCCAATTGCTAGAGCAATATCTGGTCTATTTTGAACAACATATTGTAGCTTTCAAATCATGGATCTATATAGGGTTTGATTCACTTTAGTAGTATCATCAGTCTTAGAGAATTTTTGTTGAGTAGCCATAGGAGAAATCACTAGCCTTGAATCCTCTATTCCAAAAGTTTTCAGTATCTCTCTGACATATTTAGATTGTGTTATGAAAATACCTTTCTCCATCTAATTGAATTGTAAACCAACAAAGAATTTGATCTCACCAAACATAAACATTTCAAATTCAGTTTGCATTTCATTTGAAAATTTATGACATAGGGCATCTTGTCCTCCAAATATAATATCATCTACAAAAATTTATGCTAAAAAAATCACTTTACCTTCTTCAGTTTTCATGTACAAATTGTTGTTGTCATTTATCCTAGAAAATCCAATCTTGATCAGATAATTGTGCAGCCTCTCATACCATGCCATAGGGGCTTGTTTCAATCCATACAGTGATTTGTTCAATTTGTAAACCATATTTTTCTTGTCAGGATCAACGAATCCTTCCAGTTGTTCAATATATACCTCTTCTAATATACCATTCAAAAATGCACATTTATCATCCATTTGGTATACCTTGAAATCTTTGAAAGAAGCATATGCAAGTAGAGTTCTCAATCCTTCTAATCTTTCTACAAGGGAAAATGTTTCTCCATAGTCTATTCCTTCTTCTTGTACATAACCTTTGCATACTAGTCTTGTCTTGTTCCTTGTGACTTGTCCATGTTCATGTTGTAGATTTTCTAGCAAGCCAGTGTTGACTGTATGTTTGTCATTAATGACAACATATGGTAAGAAACATACATTGAAGTCTTATATAGAGAGCCTTGAGCATTTGTTTCTTAGATATGTTATCAGCATGATATCATAGACACAAAGGTTGATTCTGAGTACAAATAGTTATGCAGTTGTTTGTATCAATACTGTTCCTAATAGTGTTACAAAAAAATTTCTGTATGTGATTATCAGTATGGTAATGACAGAGACTTGCACATTCATAGTTGTGTTGTAGACATGTTTTTGAAGATCTTTTCATGGACGTAGAGTTAGTTGCACAATACAAGTTGAGTTATGATGTTTCTATATGTCAGTTACGGTTTCCTAAGTTTATCTAATAGAGCTCATAGTGTTTGTATTGTTTTAGTAGTTGCACCTATCATTTTGATATGCGTGTTTGGTGATGAGTTAAGAATGTTTTGTTAAGAGCGCATAACCTCTTTCATCTAGAGAATAAAGTTTTAGTTAATTTGGTGGAGCCAACTATTTGAAGTGTCATGTCTACTCATATTGAGTTGTGTGGTCCTATTTGTGTTGGGTGCTTGGTTTAGATTTTGTTTCTCTATTATGATTTCAAGGAAGTCCTAACAGGTTGACTTGATTATATCATTTCGAGAAAGATACTTATAGCTAGTTAGTTGTGATTGCTAAGTGTAATTGAGAGAGCAGAGTAGAAAATGCGACTATACTAAGACAATATAGTTTATTCAATCATCAGTTGAAGATCTATGTGAAGAAGAAGAGAGTGTATGCTATTCATTGGAACTGATCAAGATAACAGGTCTACTTTCCATTTCACCAAGATCCAGATATAGTGTGTATCTGTTGTGTAGAAGGTTGCAGAATTCACCATTGGAGCAATGAGCTCTTGGATAGTGAGTCATCACCCCTAACAGGGTTATTTTTAAAAGACTCCTAACAGGGTTCAACCTTTGACTAGGTCATTGTACTTCATACATTGTAAAGATCAACTCCTAACATTTTTGTAAGATCTTCTAATAGGGATCATTATACTCTAGTGCATTTTATAGTGGGTGTTAATTCCCACCAAGGTTTTTCTAACTATTTGGGTTTTCCCATAAACAAAATTATGGTATTGTGCTAAGTTTTATCTTATTGTGTATGTGCTTAATGTTCTTCTGTACTTAATTGGATAAAGAATTGAATCTTGAAGATAACTAATTCACACCCCCCTCCCTTCTTAGTTATCTCTTGGGACTATTCATAACAATTGGTATCAAAGCCAAGTGCCTTGGAGAGAGTTTAATAGGTTGAGGTTGATCAAATGGAGATCTTTAGAAAAGAAAGTCCTAAGTTTCATGGAGACAATTATCTAGATTGGAAGAAAAAAATGATGACACATTTTTAGTGCATTAGTTTTGAGATTTTTGAAGTAGCTTCTCGAGATGTTCAGATTCCCTCTTTATCAGGTCTTGCAAAAGATGATGTAACTATTAAGAAAAATGAATTGTTCACTCAAAATGCAATAGTCAAAGAAGTCCTTAGCAACACCTTGTCTGACAGTGAGTTTTCAGAGATCAAGAAAGTAAATAAAGCCTATAGAATATGGAAGTATCTACAAGACATGTTTGAAGGAGATATCAAAGCCAATAATGTGCGCAGAAAGACATGGAAGAAAAGATACAATACATTGGAGATGCTACCTGAAGAGAACATTAGAGCCTACAATCAAAGGATTAATGAAGCAGTTGCAAGAATTAGGAATAATAGTGGAGAAATTTTGGAAGAAGACATAATAGATAAGTTGATGACTACTCTGACACTAGAATATGAGAGCAAGATAAACATCCTAGATGAGACTATGCAGTTTTCAAAATACTTCAAAAGAGAGACCTTAATCAACAAGATTTCAGCATTTGAGATATCAAGATTAAAGACAGAGCCTAAAAGTGAAACAACATTCAAAGCCTCAGTCCATGGTAAGAAATATTTGAATACTTCTGGTAATTCTGATGATGAAGATAATGATAAAGAACTAGATGAATTCATTGCTATGATTTCTAAGAAAGAAAGAAAAGGAAAAGGAAAATATGAAGGTCAGTTACCATTCAAATGCTTTTCATGTAACAAGATTGGTCATTTTGTATCTAAGTGTCCTACAAGAGTCAAGAAGTACAAAACTAATTACAACCCTAAGTATAAAAAAGAATGTTACTATGCTGAAGATGGAGTATCAAATGAAGATTCAGTAGAAGATGAAATAGGATTCATTGCAATTAAAGATATGGAAAGAATGTTTGATGAGATGTATAAAGAAGATGAAAATAAAGCACAAAAGCTAGCATTGATTTCACAAACAAACATCAGAACATACTAGATCATTGATAGCGGTTGTTCACATCACATGATAGGAGACAAATATAGATTTGTACATTTGGATAAGTACAAAGGCAGCATGGTTATATTTAGAGACAACACTCCTAAACCTATCATAGGTAGAGGAGCTATCACCTTGGATGGAAAGAATAGTATTGATGATGTTCTATATGTTGATGGTTTGCAGCATAACCTACTAAGTGTTGCCTAGTTGCTTGACAAAGGATATCAGTTGGAATTCATAGAAAATAAGTGCATCATTAATAATAGAGAAGGAGTAATGATTACATCAGGTTCAAAGACAAAAGGTAATGTTTTTCAACTTAATTTAGAAGCAATTTGTTTTGTTTCTAAAGTAGATGACAATTAGTTATGGCACAAAAGACTATGTCACATCAATTTTGACAATATAGTAAAGATAAGAAATATAAAGGCCATAAGAGACCTTCCTAGTATTGCAAAAATAGTTGATACAATATGCATGGAATGTGTGATGGGAAAACGTTTGAGTAATTAATTTAGAAGAAAACATAATTCGGTAGAGAACAAATTGGATCTAGTGCATACAGACTTATGTGGACCAACTCAAACAAGATCATACTATGGTGAAAGGTACTTTATCTTGTTTGGTGATGATTATTATAGAATGATGTGGGTTGCATTCTTAAAAGATAAATCTAAAGCATTTGAGAAGTTCAAAATATTTAAAGCCAAAGTTGAAAATTAGTCTGGATTAAAGATAAAATGTCTGAGATCAGATAGAGGAGGATAATTCACTTCTGATAGATTTTATGAGTACTGTGAATAACATGGGATAAAGAGATAGCTAAGTGCATCTAGAACCCCTTAGCATAATGGAATTATAGAAAGGATAAATAGGATCATACTTGACATAGCGCACACTATCATGATAGAAGGAAAAGTTCCACACACCTATTGGAGAGATGCAATCAATACAATAGTCTATACTATCAATAGAATTCAATTAAGGCCAAACGAAGACAAGACACCTTATGAGCTATGGTTTGGGAATGTACCTATAGTAAAATACTTCAAAATCTTTGGAAGCAAGTGCTACATCAAGAGAGATGAAGCTATTGGCAAGTTTGATGCAAGAAGCAATGAAGGTATTTTTCTTGGTTACTCTACTAAACGCAAAGCTTATAGATGTTTTAACTTAAGATTAAAGAATATCATTGAAAGTCCTCATGTAAATATTGATGAAAATTTTATGATTCAAGAGAGATATTATGATTATGCACCTATGATTGAAGAAGAACATAGACCTACCAATAGAGAAGTAGTTTTTGAAGAAATGTTTAACAGTATTGATGTATTATTCAATGACCCTGAATCAAGCGAAGAAGAAATACATAAGATAGATGAGAGAGTAACACCTAATGTTCCAAAATTCACATCTAGATACCATTCAAAAGAAGATATCATTGGAGATCATAATAGAAAAGTCATAACAAGATCAAAAGCAAAAACTTTAATAGTTGATGAAGTGATATTTCTACTTTCACAAATTAAACCCTTAAGTGTTGAAGATGCATGTAATGATTCAAATTGGCATGAAGCAATGAAAGAAGAGCTAGATCAGATAGTTAAGAATGATACATTTGAATTGGTCCCTAGACCTACTGACAAGAATGTGATCAAAACCAAGTGTATATATAGAAACAAGATGAATGAAGATGGTAGAGTAGTGAGAAATAAAGATAGAATAGTATGTAAAGGATATGCGTAGAGAGAAGGAATTGATTACTCTAATACAATTGCTCTGTAAGAAGATTGGAAACCATAAAGTTATTTCTATCCTATGCAACATTCAAAGACTTTAAGGTATATTAGATGGATGTCAAATGAGCATTCTTGAATGGAGAGTTGAAGGAAGAAGTATACATAGAGAAGCCTAAAGGATTTAGTCTATCAGACAAACCTGATATGGTATGTAGACTGAAGAAAGCCCTCTACGGACTTAAGCAAGCCTCTAGATCATGGTATGAAAGACTAGATGGCTACTTAACTAAGATTGGATTCAAGAAAGGAGAAAAAAATTGTAACTTATTCATAAGAGAGACACCTGAAGGATTATTATTAGTTTCTATTTTTATTGATGACGATATTTTTGGTGGTAATGACATGCTTAGTGCAAAATTTTCTAAAGAGATATAGAGAGAATTTGAAATGAGCATGATTGGACCTATCAAATACTTTTTGGGATTAAATGTGCAGTAGATAGACAAAGGCATTTTCATTAATCAGTCTAAGTATGTATAAGAGATATTGAATAAGTTCAAGATGGATGATTGCAAGCCACTAAGTACCCCTGTGATAACAAGAAGCGAGCTTTCAAAAGAAGATGATTCTATAGCAGTAGAAAAAACCCTATATAAGTCTATGATTGGTAAACTCATATATCTTACTCAATCTAGACCAGATATTTCTAATGCAGTTGGTATTGTTGGAAGATTTGTAGCAGAACCTAAACAAAGTCATCTTATGGAAGTAAATAGGACATTCAGATATTTGAAAGGAACTATAGACTATGGTTTATGGTATCCTAATTTAGAGAATGTAAAACTTCATGTATATATAGATGCATTGGGTAGGTTGCATTGATGATAGGAAGAGCACCTCAGGAGGATAAGTATTTCATGGAGATAGACTTGTTACTTGGACAAGAAAGAAGCATAATTGTATTTCTCAGTCCATAGTAGAAGAAAAGTATGTGGCATAAGCATTAAATTATTCTACAATTGTATGGATCAAATAAATGATAAAGGATTTTGGAATTCAGATTGATTAACCTATTTTTATTCATTGTGACAATAGTAGCACTATCAATATGTCAAAGAACCCTGTGATGCATGCAAAAACAAACACATTGACATAAAATATCACTTCCTAATAGACAAATTTGCAGAGTAAGAAGTAAAATTGGATTATGTGAGCACAAAAGAACAACTAGCAGACATTTTCACAAAGCCTTTACCGAAGGATACATTTGAGTATCTCAAGGAGAAGCTGGGAGTAATTCCCTACCCTGGATTTGATTAAAGTTTGTAGTCGTGCATTAGTCCTTAGTGAATAATGAATGGTTGACTACTCTACTTTAGGATTAGTAGTTGTGCTTATTTGTTTTGGTGCCCTTTTCCATTGATGTCAAAGGGGGATTATATACTTAGGAGAAACAAAACAATTGATTTATTCTAAAAAGGAGGAGTATATAGTAGAAAGGGGGAGTATATAGTAAGAAGATATAGTAGTTGATATTCAAAGCATTCAGCAGTAGATGGAGGATTCATCCTTGGGGGAGTTTTTTTGAGGAAATTGAGAATATTATAAAATAATTGTACATTTGGATTGGTGTTGTTTTTCATTCCATATGTTTTCTGTCAATGCCAAAGGAGGAGATTGTTGGAGATTTTCCAGTAAGCCAATGTTGACTGTATATTTGTCATTGATGATAACATATGGTAAGAAACATTTCTTGAAGTCTTATATAGAGATCCTTGAGCATATGTTTCTTAGAAATGTTATTAGCATGATATCATAGACGCAAAGGTTGATTCTGAGTATAGATAGTTGTGCAGTTGTTTGTATCAGTAGTGTTCCTGACAGTGTTATAGACAAAGTTCTATATTTGATTATCAGTATGGTTATGATGGATACTTTCACATTCATAGTTGTGTTGTGGACATATTTTTGAAGCTATGTTCATGGACATAGAGTTAGTTTCATAGTACAAGTTGAGTTATGATGTTTCTATTTTTCAGTTATAGTTTCTAGATTTTATCTAATAGAGACGACAATGTTTATATTATTTTAGTAGTTGTGCCTATCATTTTGATATGCATATTTGGTTTCATGTTTTGTGATGAGTTAAGAATGTTTGGTTAAGAGTGCATAATGTATTTCATCTTTAGAATAAAGTTTTAGTTAATTTGGTGGAGCCAACTATGTGAAGTGACTCATCTACTCTTATTGAGTTGTGCGGTCCTATTTGTGTTGCATGCTTGGTTTAGTCATTGGAGATTTTATTGAAGAGTTATATTGTTTCTCTATTATGATTTAAATAAATTTCTAACAGGTCAACTTGATTATATCATTTGGAGAAAGATACTTATAGCCAGTCAGTTTTGATTGCTAAGTGTGATTGTGAGAGCAGAGCAGAAGATGCAAGTATACTGAGATAGTATAGTTGATTCAATCATCAATTGAAGATCTATGTGAAGAAGCTGAGAGTGTATGTTATTCATTGGAACTGATCAAGACAACAATTTTAATATCCAGTTCACCAAGATCCAGATATAGTGTGTATCTGTTGTGCAGAAGGTTGTATCCTTCACCATTGGAGCAGTGAGATCTTGGACAGTGAGTCCTCACCCTTAACATGGTTATTTGTAAAAGACTCCTAATAGGGTCTAACCTTTGACCAGGTCACAATACTTCATGCATTGTAAAGATCAACTCCTAATGGCGTTGTAAGATCTTCTAACAGGGATCATTATACTCTAGTGTAGTTTATAGTGGGTGCTAATTCCCACTAGGGTTTTTAACCTATTTGGGTTTCCCCCTAACCAAAATTTTGGTATTGTTTCAAGTGCTATCTTATTGTGTATGTGCTTAATGTTCTTCTATACTTAATTGGATAAACAATTTAATCTTGTAGATAATTGATTCACCCACCCCCCTATTAGTTATCTCTTGAAACTATTCCTAATAGTTCATTGAGCTTGTTTATGAATACCCATTTTGTTCCAATAACATTCTTGTTTTCTAGTCTCAACACCAGAATCTAGGTATCACTCTTTTCAATTTGATCTATTTCTTCATTCATAGCTTGAATCCAGTCTTCATTCTCCAAAGAATCTTTTACTATCTTAGGCTCAAACTCACACAATAAACATGTCGGGTCTTTCAACTTACTTCTGGTCAAGACTCTAGATTATTTATCTCCAATGATTTTTTTAGGCTTATGATGTCTTCTCACATACTGTACTAGTGTAGGTTCAGATCTCTTCTCATGTTCATCATGAAAATTATCATATTCTCCTTCTGAATCCTCCACAGCATCCTTTGGATTCTCGGCAACATCCTCTTGATGCTCAGCGTTTCTCACCTGGGACACTGCATCCAGTGCAGGTGTGTTACTTGCCTCTCCTTATTCCATATAGAAAAAATATCTATAGTCTTTAGTTTCTTTATTTCCCTCTTGTTCATTTTTCTCTACATATTCTTCAACTCTCACATTTGTACTTTCCACAATTTTTTTAGTGTTAGAATTCAAACACTTATAATCTTTACTTTTAGTGGAATAGCCTGGGAATATGCCCCATCTCTTTTACCATCAAATTTCCAATTCTATCATCCTTTAGTATATAGAATTTACTCCCAAAGATTCTAAAGTATTTCACATTAGGTTCATAACCATGCCATAATTCATAGGGTGTAACATTTGTACCTTTCTTGATTTGTACTTGGTTCAAGGTATAAACAACTATACTTACAGCTTCTCTCCAGTATTTCTATGAAAAATTATTCTCAATCATTAGTGTCCTTTCAAAATCCATAATAGATGTGTTTCTTCTCTCTGCTATACCATTCTATCGAGGTGTTCTAGGTGCAAACATATGTCTCTTGATTCCTCTATCATTGCATAACAGATTGAACTTATTTTAAATAAACTCTCCATCTCGGTCAGATCTCAGACATTTTAGGCTTCTACCTATTTCTTTTTCAACCTTAGCCAAATACCACTTAAACAACTGAAGTGCATCAGATTTTTATTTCAAAAACAATACAGTCATCATTCTAGTGTAATCATCAACAAATAGAACAAAATACCTAGCACCGCAATAGCTTTGTATTCCCATAGGTCCACAAAGGTCAGTATGAACCAAATCCAAAATGTTCTTAGAAGTAAATGTCTTTCTCTTGAAACTATACTTTATCATTTTTTGCAACTGACATTGTTTACACACCACATTATTAGGTTTCTTCAATCTCAACAAACCTCTAACTTTCTTCTTTTTACTAATACTTACCAGATTGTCAAAGTTAACATGGCATAGCCTCTTATGCCATAACCATACATCATCAAATTGTGAAAACAAACATGTCTCTTTAGATAGATCTAGATAGAACAAATTACCTTTAGTCTACACGCCACTTCCAATTAGTTCACCAGTAGCATCAAATATTTTAGCCTTTTTGTGATGAAATTCCACTCAATAACTAGTGCTATTACACTATGCAACACTTAGCAAATTATAGTTAAGACTTTTAACCCAATAAGCATATTCACAAGTGATCCTATTAGTTAGCTTAATTGATCCTTTACCTCTCACAAGACATGGTGCATCATTACTAGACTTAACACTTCTACCTTTGTAATGATCTAGGGTTTCAAATTTACTTTTATCACTAGTCATGTGATGTGAGAAACCACTATCAATAATCCATATATCACCTTTACTCACATAGGAAATAAGTGCAATTTTCTCATCTCATTAGAATCATTGTTCATAGAAACATAAACTACTTCAATATCAAAATTATCACTGTCACTATCAGTTTCCTCTTCTGTAATGTAACAGGATTTCTTACCTTTTTCATTGTAATCTTTGTTCCTTTAGTGATCTCTATTATCTCTCTTATCTTTGTACTTTCTTTCTCTATCCTCATCCTTGGCATTCCTATTAGGACACCTTGCCGCAATATGGCCAACTTTGTTACATGAAAAATATATTATAGGAAGTTTACCTTTGTATTTTCATTTTCCTATCTTCAATCTTCTCTCCATGAGTGCTTCAAGATCATCTAGTTCCTCATTAGAAGTGTCACTATCACTTCCACTTTCACTTTCAATTTTCACACATTTATCTTTCTCTCTTTTACATTTATGCAAAACCATTTCTGACTTGAATGTGGATTCAATATTATGGACATTGTAGCTATCATAGTTAGTGATGAAGGGTGCTCCCCTTAATACCACAAACACATAACAGAAAAAGAGAAACAACAACAATAATATGCAAGAACAGAAAAATTGGCTTCTTATTATCTCCACAAATGTGGAATTACAAACTTTTAGAATTACAATATGCAAAGCCACATGGGCATTCCCTTACAATATTCTGCAGGAAAAAGCCTCGAACTATTACCCAGAACTATTCTGAACTGCCTAAGACAATAATACAACCTTCCTTATATAGGCAATTATCCACCGCCTGGGAAGGTTCCAGAATTTTAGTCAATAAGGCCGACCAAACTTAGAATTATTTTATTTTACATTTTATTACATCATAGTCGGCTCAAGATAACCTTTGAAACCCGAACAGAAATTTTGAAGAAAATTATTTTTCGCCATTTCAGGTGGCCCAACTTCCGAAGACCATAAGTCATCACCAGTTGACCCGATCGGCTATTATAACCCCATTTCGGAAATGCCACGAAGCGCTCTACAGGCTTGACCCATGCAAGCGCCCGTCACCCAAATTTTTGACCTCATCCGGGGCCTCTAAAGCCTTCAAAACTGAGTTCAAAGTTTCTGTACCCTGCTGCCAATACCGAAAATCTTCAATATCTTCCAATATACACTTGATCTGGCAATGAAACTTTACTGGCAGACTTACATGACCAAAATGAACCTCCAAGAAAGAAATCAGATCATTCTGAGCACATGCAAAAATTACCAAAAATAGTAACTTTCCATAAATAGTAGCTCTGCACTAAAATAGCCCTTATTGAATATAAAAATAGAAATATTTTTGGGTGATGCAAGATTGCTCTTACACCCAGGATGCTCCTGCATCAGACACCCGGGGTAATTTGAGAAGTGACCCTGTCACGACTCAGGTGTGCAGAGGAAAACCAAGATGGTTAACCTCCTCCTTTGTTAGCCATGATGAATCTTCAATAGGTCGTCCTTTCCATTTGACCAAATACTCTTCATATGTCCTATTCCTTGTGCTTCTACCAACACGACTATCCAGTATGTCTTCAATCTCCTCGATATCTGAACTGGTTGCTGGAATACTCCACTGTGCTGCTACAACCTCATCTTCAACACCTCCTTCATGATACTCTGTCAAATCTGAAATGTTAAACACTGGTGAAATATTCAGCTCAGTAGGCAATTCTACCTCATATGCATTTCCTGAATCATGTTTCTTCAGTATCTTACATGGCCCAAACTTCTTCATTTTCAACTTGTTATATGTACCAACTGGAAACCGCTCCTTCCGCAAATGAACCATAACTTCATCACCAACCTGAAATTCCTTATACCTCCTTTTCTCATCTGCCTTAGCCTTATACTGTGCTTTCATCTTGGTAATATGCTTCCTCACCTCCCAATGGATGTTCTTCAAATGTTCTGCAAAATCCTCAGCCTCAGCACTACTTATTTCTCCTTTATCTATCTTCCTCAATTCAGATGCATTTCTTGGACTACTTCCATATATAATCTGGAATGGTGATTTACCAGTGCTCCTGTTGACAGAATTATTGTATGCAAATTCTGCCTGTGGTAAAATCAAATCCCATCCTGTTGGCTTATCTCCAACCAAACATCTCAGCAGATTTTCCAAACTCCTATTCACCACCTCTGTCTGTCCATCAGTCTGTGGGTGATGTGATGAACTAAACTTCAAATCTGTCTTCAACTTCTTCCACAATGTATGCCAGAAATATCCAACAAACTTAGTGTCCCGATCTGAAACTATGGTCTTTGGCAAACCATGAAGTCTCACTACTTCTCTGAAAAACAATTCTGCTATATGAACAGCATCATTAGTCTTCTTGCAGGGAATGAAATGTGCCATCTTCGAGAATCTGTCAACTACCACAAAAATTGAATCGTGTCCCCGCTGAGTCCTTGGTAAACCAAGAACAAAGTCCATACTGATATCCTCCCAAGGCTTCTCTGGTATAGGTAATGGCTGATACAACCCCGTATTCTGCTTCACTCCTTTCACCATTTGACATACTCTGCAACTCTGTACAAACTTCTTCACATCTTGCTGCAACTGTGGCCAATAATAATTCTCACTAACCAAACCAAGGGTTTTATCACGACCAAAATATCCAGCCAATCCTCCGCTATGCTTCTCCTTGATGATATTCTCCCTCATAGAACTTCATGGAATGCACAACTGACTCCCTCTGAATAGCATATCATCCTGGATGATGAAATCCAACCATTTCATCCTGTCTTGAGTAACAGGTTCTGTACAAGCTTTCCAAGCTTCACCAAAATCAGGATCCTCTGGATACAAATTCTTGAGTTCCTTGAACCCAACCACTTCAATCTGCATTTCTATCAGCAATAGTTGCCTTCTGCTAAGAGCGTCTGCAACCCTATTAGACTTTCCACTCCTGTGTTTCAAAACAAATGTATAACTCTGCAAAAACTCAACCCATTTCAAATGCCTCTGATTCAACTTTCCTTGACTATTCAAATATTGCAAAGCTTGATGATCAGTATACAAAACAAACTCCTTAGGAAGTAGATAATGTCTCCACTTCTTTAATGCCTGAACTATAGCATAAAATTCTTGATCATAAACAGAATATTTCCTCTTGGCATCATTTAACTTCTCACTAAAATAAGCAACAGGTTTACCTTCTTGGCTCATAACAGCTCCTATTGCAGTACCACTAGCATCACAATCTACTTGAAACACCTTATTAAAATCTGGAAGTGCTAAAACAGGTTCTTCTATAACTTTTTGTTTCAACAATTGAAAACTCTTTTCTTACCCATTAGTCCACTTAAACTCTTTTCTATCCCCTCTCATTGTTTCAGTCAAGGGTCCACAAATACTACTAAAATTTCTGATAAACTTTCTGTAAAAGCTAGCTAGACCATGAAAAGATCTTACCTCAGTAGCACTCTTTGGAGTAGGCCATTCAAGGATAGCCTGTACCTTCTTTGGGTCTATTTTTAGACCTTCTCCTGAAACTACAAACCCCAAATACACCAACTCTTTCTTCACAAAACTGCACTTCTTCAAATTAATCAGCAATTTCTCTTCTCTCAACTTCTCAAATACCATACGAATATGCATCATATGCTCATCCAATGTCTTACTAAAGATCAAAATATCATCTAGGTAAACAATGACAAACTTACCCAGAACTTCTTTCAGAACCTCGTTCATAAGCCGCATGAAAGTGCTCGGCGCATTGGTTAGCCCAAAAGGCATGACTAACCACTCATATAGTCCTTCCTTTGTCTTGAAGGTAGTCTTCCATTCATCTCCTTCTTTGATCCGAATCTGATGATATCCACTCTTCAGATCTATCTTTGAGAAATACACAGCTCCACTCAAACAGTCCATAATATCATCCATTCGTGGCAATGGAAACCTATACTTGATTGTGATCTTGTTTATTGCCCTAGAATCTGTACACATCCTCCATTCTCCATTCTTCTTTGGTGCTAATATCACTGGTACAGCACAAGGACTCAGACTCTCTCGAATCAACCCCTTCTGCAATAACTCGTGTACTTGTCTATTTAACTCTTCACTTTCTGCTGGTGTCATTCTATGTGCTGCCTTGTTTGGAAAACTGGCTCCTGGAATCAAATCCATCTGATGACTGATCTTCCTTACCCGTGGTAATCCATCAGGTACATTATCAGATACAATATCCTGAAACTCATTCAACAAATCTGCAACCTCTACAGGTACATCCTCTACTTCTTCTTTACCAACTTTTAGAATTAAAGCAAAACACACATGCTCATGCCTCATACCATCTAGGAATTTTCTTCCATCAACAAATGTTATTCTTGCATTACCACATACCTTTTCTTCAGTCTCCTTCAATGGTTTTAGCTTATGTCGCACTCCATCCTTTGTCAGGGAATAGGTATTCGCACGACCATCATGTACAGCACATCTGTCAAACTGCCATGGTCTACCCAACAACATATGACATGCATCCATAGATATGATATCACACAATACCTCATCTTGGTATCCGCCAATCTTGAACTTCACTAGGCATTGTTCATTGACCATGACCTTGTGGTCATCCTGTACCCAGGCAATCCGATATGGATGTGGGTGTTTCTGTCTCTTGAGCTTCAACTTTGTCACCATCTCTTCTGACACCAAATTGTTAGTGCTTCCACTATCAATAATCACATCACAACATTTACCTTCACACTTGCACCTAGTGTGAAACAGGCTCCTCCTTTGCTTAGGTTCATTCTCACCACTCAACAAGACTCTTTTGTTAATCAACATTTCTCCTCTTTCAGCATCTTCAGAATTTGATGATCTGGCATCTTCATCTACATGTGCAACTCTGGCCTAGCCTTCATTTCTCCTGTCCGTTCTGCCTTGGCGCTGAGGACATTCAAATGCCCTATGACCTTCTTCTCCACAGTGAAAACATGTTCCATGGAAGCCACCTCTTCCAGATCCTTGTCCTCTTCCTCTTCCTCTTTGATCTCTATTATTCTGATCCTGGAAGCGATTGGAATTATTTCCTCTCTGATTTTGACTGCTACTGGCCTCATCCTTCTTTTTCAGATCTTCATTTCGGCCACCATATGACCGTCCACCAGATCATCCACCGCGACCTCTTCCATTTTGTCTGCTCCTGAACTTCTTGTTTAGCTTTTCCTCTACTTTTAGGGCAAATTGGTATGCCTCCTCAATACTGTTCATTCGAACCAGATTCAACTCCTCCTGAATGCTTGGCCTTAACCCATTAAGGTATCGGGCAACTTTCTCCTTATCAGCTTTCGCATGGCCTGTTCTGATGAGGAGTCGATAGAACTCCTCTGTATACTCCTGAACAGATTTTCTTGCTTGCTTCAAACTTTGCATTTTCTTCAGTAGGTCAAGCTCATAATCAACAGGAATGAACTGTCGCTTCAATTTTTCCACCATCCGATCCCATCTTGTGATTTTATCTTTCCCTCTTCTATTTCGCTCCAATTGAATTTCTTGCCACCAGATCTTCGCATGACCTTTCAGTCTGGCCTTCGCAAATTTGACCCTATCAGGATGCTCAACATCTTCATACTCAAAATACTCCTCACATTCATTGATCCAGTCGATCAATTCCTCTGGGTTAAGATTTCCAAAAAATGTAGGAACCTCAATCTTAGGTCTTTTCCCAATCTTGGAAATCGCCCGAAAAAGTCTTTCTTCCTCCTGGTTCACAATTTCAGCTTCTCCTTCTTGATATTCTTCTTCGGATTCATCCTCGCTTTCATCTCTGACATTAAGATTCATTCCTCTACGAATCTCTTCTTGCAATGCTCGCACTTGTCTCTGCAGCTCTCTAACCTCAGGTGTTACAACACCAGCTCTTCCGCGACGTTCCCTTCGTGGAGGCATTTTCGCGATGCGCGCTGAAACCCTAGCCACGGTCCTGGTGCAAACTGCCTCACAGTCGGCGATCTATTTACACACTCAAGAACTCCTACTCTGATACCACTTGATGAAGGGTGCTCCCCTTAATACCACAAACACATAACAGAAAAAGAGAAACAACAACAATAATATGCAAGAACAGAAAAATTGGCTTCTTATTATCTCCACAAATGTGGAATTACAAACTTTTAGAATTATAATATGCAAAGCCACATGGGCATTCCCTTACAATATTCTGTAGGACAAAGCCTTGAACTATTACCCAGAACTATTCTAAACTGCCTAAGACAATAATACAACCTTCCTTATATAGGCAATTATCCACAGCCTGGGAAGGTTCCAGAATTTTATTCAATAAGGCCGACCAAACTTAGAATTATTTTATTTTACATTTTATTACATCATAGTCGGCTCAAGATAACCTTTGAAACCCGAACAGAAATTTTGAAGAAAATTATTTTTCGCCATTTCAGGTGGCCCAACTTCCGAAGACCATAAGTCATCACCAGTTGATCCGATCGGCTATTATAACCCCATTATAACCCAAATTTTTGACCTCATCCAGGGCCTCTAAAGCCTTCAAAACTGAGTTCAAAGTTTCTGTACCCTGCTGCCAATACCGAAAATCTTCAATATCTTCCAATATACACTTGAGCTGGCAATGAAACTTTACTGGCAGACTTACATGACCAAAATGAACCTCCAAGAAAGAAATCAGATCATTCTGAGCACATGCAAAAATTACCAAAAATAGTAACTTTCCATAAATAGCAACTCTGCACTGAAATAGCCCTTATTGAATATAAAAATAGAAATATTTTTGGGTGATACAAGATTGCTCTTACACCCAGGATGCTCCTGCATCAGTTAGATAGTTTAAAAGAAGTAAGCTTACTAACAAGGCTTTCCAGAGTTAGAACATTACCAGGGTTACATCTTTATTCTTGAATTGCTAAAATTCTAATAGTATATATAGGAAGTAGAGTTCTTAATATCTTTCCAATGACATTATCATCAACAATGATCCCATTAGCTACTCTAATAGAATTCACTATTTCTTTGATTCTTCCAAAATACTAAGCAATACTCTCACCTTCTTGCATTTTCATTTCATCAAACTTACCTCTCAAGCTTTCAAATTTTGCCCTCAATACATTTGTATCAACACCATAGATGGTTGCAAGAGTATCCCACATTGCCTTTGTAGTAGTACATTCCTTGATGTCTTCAAAATCAGGATAGCTTAAGGCAAACACAATTTCCAAAGGGTAAAAGCACAAAGTTGTGTCACGTTTCAGGACAACTTATCAGCACAACTGAATTTGAGTATTTCTAACTAAAATTATTTTTCATCAAACATATGGTCTAGCTAGATTCATTCTAGCTAAGTTAGATAAGTGCTTCAACTTTTTCAATTGGAAATATCTATTAAATGCATGTTTTCTACCAATTACTAATGAAATAAAATTATTTCAAAAAATCAATGTTTTAATAACTCCTACTCTTTTTAATGATATTTTTTTACAAATATAAAAATACCCTCTTTTAGACCACAGAGTCAAGATTATCATCATATGATTTTTATAGTATTTTAATTAGATCTAATATATTATAATTTCAAAATACTACAATTAGGTATTTTAACATTTCAGAACAAGCTGCTTCAAAAATAGAAAAAATAGTAAATCTTATCAAAAAAATTGAAATTTTATATTTAACACTAGAGGAAAGAGTTATCTTCAAGAATATGTAATTTTTTTTCTAAATGGTGTAGATTTGATAGGGGAAATTTGGTGGGAGATGAAAACTATCGATTTCAGGTATGTTCGACTTTGAGTAGTTATAATGGAGAAAATATATATTGAAAACTAATTTTTCTTATTTTCTGCACTAGTTATACATTTCATCTATAACATATTTTGAAATCAAAGGAAAAAAAATTATTTGCATTTTCTTTTTTGGTAGGAACAAGACCCTCATTTTTCAGCATTTTTTAGCAAGTAAAAAATGGACTTCAAAAATTAAAAAACCATGTTAATTATTGTTCAAAAATAAATAAAAAAATTATAGGCATAAACTTCATCCACTTTTACACATTTCATTAGTTTACATCATCTCCAAATTCTAAACATAAATGCCATTTTTATGTCATTAAAGTTAAAAAGTTTGTGTGTTGTTGACCTTTTCCTTTATAAAAGTGTGACACAAATTTGTACTTTTACCCCAACATTTCTTGATTGTGTTCCTCTTTTGCTTTCTTCTCCTTAGTAGTCATAGATGTAGTAGGTGCAACATAGTCATTTTCAACATAGTATTTCGCCGAATCACCAATACCAGCTAGATGCAGTTTGATCGGACTTTTCCATGTAGTGAAGTTCTCCTTGTTCAACTTCGGTACCTCCTTTTGATACATATTGATCATTAGGTTCAAGTACACTTAAAATATTTCTCTGTAAGCACCAACAACTCTGATACTAATTATTAATATGATTTAGAACAACAAAGAGGGGGGTGAATCAGTTGTTCTCAAGTCCAGATGTACCAATTGAACTTTCAAACACTTCAACAAATTCAGATCTAATCACCAACACAACTCGATCTCTAAAGAACTTATATCATAAAAATATATAACATACAGTCCACTATCCAATAGTATTTAACTTACAAAATATCAAAACATTCATAACAAAACATTAAAATAGTGTGACATGAAGATTTATAATGGAAACCCAATTTGGGAAAAACCACTTTGTAACATGTTACTAATATATTTTCACTCTTTTGAAGTGAGCTCGGTGAAAATCCAACCTTGTTAAAGGTATACAAACACATTGTTAGGTGTGATCCTATTAAAGGATTTCAATCACCCTGTTATAAGTGGTCTGGTCAGAGGACTTGAGTACATTCTATTAGAATGCCACCTTGATTAAAGGATTTAACAATGACTGTTAGGTTAGCCTTGATTAAAGGATTTTAACTATTAGTTAAAAAGTAGAAGTATTTTTTGATCTATAAAACATACAACTCACTTTGCAGATATTAGATCCAATTCACACATATATGTCAATTTACTGACTGAGTATAATTTCCATCTCCATCTCTGATCTACTCAGAATTCGCTTCAAGCAATCACAACTTGACCTTTAGCCTTCTAATTAGACTTATCATTCAATAACAGCAACATCACAAGCATACTCTGTAACTCACTATTAGGTTTCCTTTATACCTCTCAGATAGATAGATCTATCTTGTGCCTCTTAATCTCCTCCGTAGATCTTAGGTTAGGTCAAATCCAACGGATCCTTCCAACATTTAAGTCCTTCATACATCCTTCTAGAAACATATTCAATCTCCTTATTGAAATCATAGTAAAATGATTTACCATGCATTAATTTCTCCATATAATCAATTAATAAAGTCAACACATTCTACATAACCCAAGAATTCAACTGTGTCGGCTAGAAATCTAAATTCTTCCTCCAAATGTAAATTGTTGATGCTCCGTCAATACTGTGTGCATTACCTCGGTCATCACTATGTAACTCAGTCATCTCTACAAAGTGTCTTCCTCATTAATTTAATCTTGCTCGACATATACTGATGTTAGGTCAAAACTAGATTTACTCGGCATATACTGGCACTTGGTTGACACTAACATCACTCGGCTAAAACTAGATCTCTTCACTTTTGCTCAGTTAAGCTGACTTCTTCAGTCTTTCTTCTTACTTAGATAAAAAATACATTATCTCATCATAGTGCCAAATAATCAAGTACTCATTCAAGTATCAAATAACTCAACCTTTCCTTAGGTGCTATTGTCATCTCCCTTGCCCTAATCCTTTTCATCAACCAATAGATATAGTACTTTCTTAGATAACAATTGTCTTACCAGTTAAGGTTTGACATCAATGACAATACAACAATTGTTTCAATTGCAGTTTCCAATAGTTGATTGTGCCTCTTTAAATTTCAATCCAATTTAACCTAATAATGAACTTTATGATCTAATTTTAAATGTTAAGATGAGTGATTAAACGGTGGACATGGTTTAGGACATGCACAACCTACATCATACTTGTCTAGGGATGGTTAAGGTTCCTGATTTCCTCCCTTGTTGACATCCCTACTTCCAATGTCTATAAAATCTATGTATTATATACACCACTTTAACAAAGATAGTATTTTTTTTAACCTTCTTCATTCCAAGTTGATTATCCAACCAAAACAAAAGAATAAAAATAAATAAGATCTTAAAAATCTTCCCTTTTGTATACATCATCAATATCATGATCACTACACTGAAGAATGATGATCTTTGCATTATAAAATTTAATAATTAATGATGATATAATTTACATAATAACTAACAATGAGTAGTATCTAAATCTAGATTATTTTAAATAACACTTATGTTCCTATTATGTCACTGCAAACTATATGAAATTGCTAGCCTATTTCTTGGGAGCTCATTGTCATTTATGGTGGTAAAAATTTAAGTACAATCATACATTGTGAGGAACATAATAGTCTTACTTATCCTTGTCACCATACTTTGGGGGCAAGAGTAGTGTTTCAGTATTTTATCCTGTCTAAGGAGCCACTTTTCCCTTGGTGAAGCAGTATTTATTTATCATGTTTTATATCCTTTCTTGTATCAAATTATTAATTTTTCTTCAGGATTGTCTCTTTCTCCAAGAGGTGTATATCCTTAATTAAAACATCTTCTTAATTAAAAGTATATGTCTACATCAGAAACAAATCCGTTACATGGGACTGAAAGTGTGTTATCCTTCATCAAGAATCATTTTTCCTACCAATGAGGAAAGTGTGAATTCTTATTGAATGTCCTTACCATATTTTCATTATTAATCCAATTTTTATCCAAGATACACTCTTTGAGGTAGATGTCTTTGAGAAAATATCTATCCTCCTTTTTTGTGTCTCCCTATAGGATCCCTTTACACTTGTTGTAAGATATATTTTCCTTAACTATATCTTCATTTCCTTGAAAGATGTGTCATCTTTGGCTTAGATTATTGTTTGTTAAAGGATATATCCTTGGTTTTAAATGTATGTATCATTTCATTTATTTTCCTTAAGATGTCAACATAAGATCCTATCTTGTCATATTAATATGGGGAGCATATATATGGTCTCCTTATTTCCAATATTGCAAGAATTCATCATGAACACCACACTTTGTTGCATTATCCATATGTTGAAAGATTTCCTCATAGTCATCGCACTTTGTTTGGTAATATTTATATTTTAATATTTCCTAATGAAAATTCATTCTTTGTTTAGTCAAACTTATATTGTACAACACATTATAATGAATATGTGGACTTTTTTTTTATACTCATTCAAAATATTTGAGGTTGACGCTACTAGCATGATACAACTTACAATGGATAGATGAATATCCTTTCCATTATTTTAGTAGATTTCATTTGATATAATATATTCCTTGGTTATCCTTGGGATGGGTTGAATAGAATAATATAAATTTATTTTCAATCTTCCTCCCCTCTCTAAATGGATCACCTAGCATAATACAACTTACTAGAACATGCAATCCATGGTTTCCTTTTTCTTTCCTCCATGATCCCATAGCGTAAAATACCTTTCTTATTAGTTGGATCATGGTGTTTCATCATTTATTTTATGTATCCTCTTCATCTTTCCATGTGACCACTTACACTTTTGGAATAAAATTGTTAAAATGATATTAGTGATAGAAACATTTTGAATTATTGATATCTCTTCAACTAGTCTTATGAATTAAGATTCTCTTTTTGGGGTTTTATTTCCTTGAACTTAGTAACTCTCTCTCTCTCTCTCTCTCTCTCTCTCTCTCTCTCTCTCTCTCTCTCTCTCTCTCTCTCTCTCTCTCTCTCTCTCTCACACACACACACACACACACACACACAGAGGTATTTAGGAAATCTCCTACCCCAACTAAAGTTAGGGCTAAATATAGAAATTAAAAGTGAAACTCTATACAGTTTATCGCTTACCTAGGCCCTATATTAGAACATATATCCTTTTAAATTTTATTCGAACACCATAAATCAATTAAATATCAAATTATAGCTTCTTCGCATATAGGACCTTATATTCCAATTTGAGACAATATTAGAGGGACAAAGGAAGCTTGGGCACCCTACTCCTTGTAGTTGGTTTACCTAGGTGTTGCAAGTCCTGATGTTTGGCCCAAACTTGTTTAACAATTGAAAATTATTGGGAGAGGTATATAAGAAAGATATCCTCCTTTATTTTGGTATAGAATTAATTCAATTCAAGATCTCAACAAAAAATTTGCATTTAAGTCCTCAAGGGAAAGTGTTTTGGGATTCAAGACACACTTCATTAGATCTAGAATTATGAAAATCTTCAACAACCTTAAAAGAAGAATATGTTTATCTTGTTCCTTTTAGGTCTTAAGAAATTATGTTACTACATCTAAACTTATGATCTCATTCAAATATAATTTCATCAACAGGGTATAAGACATCTTAATGATTAGATCTATCTTTTTGCTATGTATTCACTTGCTTTCAATTGTATTTTATTTTATTTTATCTTCATGGTTTATTATAAAAAATGGGTTTGACTTAGGAAAACCCCTTCAAATAAAATAATTTCCTTCCTTTTTATGTGTAGGAATAGGTGGTGGACACATGAATAATGTTACATATCAAGTATTCATAGATTTATAATCTGAATATTGTTTTATTAGAAAGTGCAATGACTAGGCTTACCTAGGTGCCCCATTTCGATTTTTTTTTCCTAAAATTATGATCAAAGATTAGTCTTTACTTGTACATCCCAATACTTCTACCATATTCTATTTGTCAATTTTCTATTTTTTTGTACATGTTGAAAGAGATATTTTTACTATATTTTACCCTAGATCTTTCATTCTCTTTCCACAATTTCATAGTCATCTTTTTCTCATCATGAATGACTACTAAATTCATAGTGTTCTTAATGATCTTTAGCCAAGTAAATTATTATCCTTCCAATGTAGATGTGTAAGAGATTTAGCTTCTTAGTTTGTCCATGCAAGCTAGAAAATACTATTTCCTACCTTATAGGCACCATGATATCATACTTATTGAGATAAAACATGTATCATGGAACGATGTGGAAGAAAATGAGAATGATAAGACACACACAAGAAAATAAATAATTTATACATACAATTATATAGAAATAAACATGACATTCCTTCACATCACCTAAAACTTGATGATGATGATGATGATGATGATGATGATGATGATGATGATGATGATGATGATGATGATGATGATGATGATGATGATGATGATGATGATGATGACGATGATGACGATGACGACGACGATGACGATGATGATAGTGTTATTGGTATGTGAATTATTATTCTTGAGAACAACATAAAAATTAGGAATGGTATATCTTGGTACTGATGATTAATTGGATTAAGTTGATTGATATTTTGTAACAAGGACCTAGGAACACAAAAGTAAGATAATTTACACAATAATAGGCTAGTGTTATTTAAAATATGTGGGTATGTGCAGGATCATGGTATACCAAAAAGTGGCGATGTGAAAAAGAAGTCTTGATTGATAGACTCTTTGAAAAATAACTATAACTTTTAAACAATATAACATTTTTAAAATCTAAAATATACATCACATTCTATGCTTCACCTAATATAATAATAATAATAAATTATTTCAATTTGATGAAGTTTAGCCTAAGTTAAGGTGGTTAGACATGAGAGATTCTATATTCAGGAAAATTTGTAGCAGAAAAATCATAATTAATTATTTACTTGGAAAAAAAATACAAAAAAATAAACATCACATCCATACATGAGTATACTACTTTTATCTAGAATCTTATAAAAAAATATTATCATTTTATTTTGTTTAATGTGGTCAAACATACACCTACTTGTTATCTTTCTAGTCCTGATTGATAAACTTATTAAAAAATAGCTATAACTTTCAAATTGTATAACATTTTTTAAATCCAAAATATGTGTCACATTTTATGTGTTTCCTACCACAACAAAAATAAAAAAAGTTTCCAATTTGATAAATTTTAGACTAATTTAACATGGTCAGACACGAGATTTTTTGTATTCTAGAAAAGTTGTAGAAGAAAAATCATAATTAATAATTTAGTTGGAAAAAAATTACAAAAAAATATGTGTTACATCCGAACATGAGTCTACTACTTATATCTAGAAACTTGTAAAAAATAAAATCATTTGATTGGGTTTAAGGTGGTCAGACATACACCTAGTTCTTATTTTTTTCCTGAAATGTTTGTACTACTACATTGAAATTAAAAATTTTCAGCATATAGAATAATTATTTTTCAAAAAAGGTCTAGTATCTTAGAAACTAAATTCAATTTTCTCCAGATTCTCTTCTTACATATTTTTATTATAATATTTATAACTCGTTCAAATTTTTATTTCAACTTGCCTAAACCTGATTTTTTGCCTTTTCATTGCCACTTAAAGGCCTAGTTTGGCATACCATGATCCTTCACATACCCATGTCTGGAGAAGAATTAATTGTAGTCGATTAGTTATTTTAGGGTTGTATTAAATTTCTCAGTATGCTTGTATTATATTTTTATTATAATATTATTATATCAATATGATAATATTAATAAGGGAGCACCAAGTGTAGAGAGATGGAATTAAGATATGTTGATTAAATATAAGTTACTTAATGAATTGGATTGATAGATTAAACTATTATTGATAGCTGATAGAAATATATATTGATGGGTTAAGTGATTAACAAATTTGGATATTAATATGGATAGTAAAATATTTTTTCATAGTGGATGTAAAAGATGGATTTTGATCTCTAAGTATCATGTCGTAGAGAAAAACATGCTCTTACATTACTAATTTTGTTAAAAATATTGGACTAAAGGAATAAAAGGTAGAAAATGTGTCATAAAAATATGGGTAGAGGATTTATTATATCAAGATATACTATGGAACTTGTTTATTGAATCATGTAGAAAACTCATACCACAATCCTTATCAAAATATCAAATTCCTTATCAAGATCAATGCTAATGTTAATGATGGGAAATGATAAAAGGGAGACATGGATATTGTGGATCATAATGAAACGGAAAATAAAATGGTATAAATGAGATAACTTGCTTCCAAGAGAAAATTATGTAGATAATTGATTTCCATATGACATCGGAAAGTAAATTTTCATTATGGTACTTATCTAAATCGCCATGATAATAGCTTTTAAAATTGGAAAAATTATTTATCTTTTGTCTTTTTTCCTTATTTTATAGTTTGATGTAAATAATGGATTAATGCTCAAAGTACCTTCATAAGTCCCTATTTATTTGAGATAGGTAATGTAAATGTGCTATTAGATAATTTTAAATAATGTCATGCCTGAAGAAATATATTTTTACAAATTGGATCACTCCTATGTAATAATTCAATATTAAAGTGATCCACATTGATGGAAATTTATCATCTAGATGTCAACATTTTGATAGGTTACATAGACCTTATGATGAATCATTTCTACCATAACATGATGGGTATAAGAGTTGGACATTTTGGACACTAATTTAAATTTGAGTTTGTATTTTGATGTTGGATTCTAGATTTAAAATTAGGTAAATATGATGTATTAATTCTTAGTAGATAGGTTGGTTATGTTGGATAATATTGCATTGTCTTACATTAGTTATTATTTTTATACTTTGGATTAATAAATAAATTAAATAAATAGTAAGTTATTTTGGAGTTATTCTTGTATGGGAATTTTGGGTGGTTATTCGTAGGAATGCAATGATTTAGAAGTATTTTCATTTAACATGTAAAGGATCCAAAAAGAAACCAATACAATATTTGTATGTTTTATAATTTTTATAATAATGGTATAATTTGTGCATTATAGTTTTATGCTCTTCATTTGGTATTTGAGCCTCAAATAATTTTTGTGTTTGTTACCTAGTTAAATTGATCATAGAGATCTCATGGATAACAAGAAATCCATAGTGCAACATGCCATGGTGATGATCACTTTTGATATACTTAATGATCATGTCATTCAATATTATTTATGTTGATCTTCCAAACTATCCCTTACACAACTTTCTCCAAATACCATAATCTATGTTGTACTCATGTGATGTGATACATTGATGAGATCAATAAAAGCACACTGATAAATTCTGAAATGGATGATTTTTATGATAGAGCTTTATAGAATGTGGATGCCAATAATGTCTAAGATGGCTCGCTAAATAGTTTTATTTATCCCATTGTATTTCTATTCTATTTTGTATTTTTAATCAATTGGAATAGTTAGATTATAACCTCCATGCTTGAAGGGTGATGCAAATTATCTTAGCGTGCTGTTTATTAAAATTTTCTACAATATTGACATTATTTTTGAATCATACTAATGGCACTTTTACATGGTGGAATAAACTTATTTCAAGCCACATGTTGGTTATGGAAGCCATATTAGATTTCATGAGATCATTGACTATTTGAATGTAGATGGGTGCAAAGATTTTATGTTTGGTAGAGGAAAAGAAGAGGCATTGAGTCATGTGAGAGACAGTTTTAGAAGTAACAACACTATTGTTCATGGTCTTTAAAAGATAATTCATATGTAAGATGCCCACATGTGCAAATCCATCACTTCATAATTTAAATGCTTCCTATGAGATAATTAACATAATCATAATAGAAAATCTATTTATCAAGCACTATAGTACATTTTTCCATCCAAACTTGATAAAATTAGGTATCCATTTCTTTTCCCTATAAAACATATTTTTTGACATTGAAATACAAAAGTGTGTTTGTCAAATTAGCACTATATGGTGATGGGGGCAACAAAAACATTATCTATGGATTAAAAGTCAAAGTATAGCCTGCGATATGATGTATAAATCCTTGATCATATAGAGTGTGTTGATTTAGAATTTTTTGTTGATATTCTTTCCAAGTCTATTGTATTGAATCATAACACACAAAATAGTGCAAATTTCATCTTAAACTATTTTCCATGATAGTTTGGTCTCCTATTTCTATAATTATTTTTGTAAACTATGCTACAATTATGACTTATGGACTCTTAGTTGATATGAATGAAAATTCATGTATCCTTTAAATATTGAATATTATAATGCTTGATGTTAAATTAATAAAGTGTAATTTGATCACAACAAATGGTTGAAGGCAATGGAGGCAAGTGGATTTTTTATCATCATAAGCTAGCTTCTCACTTAGTAATGATTTATTGCATGAGAATCACCCCATTTTTCTCTCAAAATAAAAGAAGTGGATTTTCATTATTTGTTCCTTCAATAAGCTAGGGGGGAGGAAATATTTATTGTGGGTGCATTTTGTATATTCATATTTGATTGGTTATTTTTAATGAACTCGACGATCCATTTCACACACTCAAAGGAGATGTAAACTTTTCGAGGAAAGGTGTCTATCATACAAATGTGTGGTTGGTTATTTGTACAATAGAGGAGGGATTATTTTCATGGCACTAGAGGAGGTATTAGACACACTCAGAAGAGATGTGGAAATTCAAAAGATATGTGTCTCACTGTACATGGAGGTTACGAACACTTTATATTCTCTCATGTTGTGTAGATGGATGTGGGTTATATAGTCTAGAGACCCACTCACACATTGAGTTTAGTGTTTCTTAGATGAGTGAAGAGGATTGGTGAAGGTGCTTTATCAAAGATACCAGAAGGGTTGTTTTTAACCAATGTAAATGTTGAAGTTTTACATCAATAAATATTAGTTTTATAATTTAGATTAATAATATAGTTGCTAAAATTTAGTTAATGGAAATTTGATTCCTCTGAGGTAGTTATGATAAATGAACGGATTTATAAAGCCAATGTTATACATTGTAAGATCATCCGATTGAAATCTGATTGTATCTTGTTTTGAATTCAATCATTTCTTCTCTGCTGCTTCTATATTTGGTATTAGAGCGAGTAGACGCTTATGGGAGAACAAAAAAAGTGTATGGTTGATGGAGAGAACATTGAACACACTTCTATATGATTGATTTAAATAAAGTTTCGATAGAGGGATGACAGCTGAAAATTAATTCCAGGCTTGTGTTAGTCTAGGGAGATCTACAGGAGAAAAGAGTAATCTGGTCCGATAGACACATCGATGGCCAGAATACTATGCTGTTGTATTTCTTCACAGCTTTACTGCTCCACCTGAGGCTCTATAAATTATTTGTATTATCGTCACTGTTCTATAGTTGACCTTGTTTGCTGAGTATTACCAGGAAAAAGTGTGTTGTAGGCAGCAGTGAATCTTAAAACGAGTCACAGGCATTGTATTATAATAGACGCATAGGGTATGACAGATGTCCAAGGACTGTAGAGCTTCATGTCTTTGGGCGTGGTGTCCTTTGATGCCGTATGGTGTGAAATGGCACATGAAACTTGCTAATTTTGATATTGATATTGATATGGTTGGGACTTGGAACTCATAATTAAATCTGAAGACTACATTTGATAAAAAAGAACCTTTTTGATTGCTCTTGAATCTACATTATTCATCCGTATATTTTCATGGTAAATTGTTAGTCATTTTATGTATTGTTCTTCCTCCTATTTCCTTGGTAAACCGTTAGTCATTTAACCTCTAGCAGTAGTTGCAACATTTTGAAATTGAGGTGATAGTTATCGATAACAAAGTTTTGTGCAAACCGAATACCGCATTGCATATTAATCAAGCATTTCCACACGTCAGATTTGGTAATTGTATTCTTGCATTGGAGATGTGAGGATCCAAGACCTAGTGTTGAATAAAGGTATGTTGCTAATATGTGTGTTGCATTTTGTATAAGTTTAGAAGGTGTCTATTGTGAAATAAGGGACTTGCGTTCCACGTTAATAAAAATCAAGAGACACAAAGACATAGAAACGAAGCTATGCGATAATATGGAGACATTCGAAGGAGATTAATAATGTAAGTGTCAATATTTATTTATATTTTAAAATTTGTTGATGTTACTATATATGTTTGAGCATCATATGAAAAGGTGAATTAATTTTTTTATATTTTTTTTTCATAAAAGAAGCTTTTATTTGTTCTATTGAGAAGCATATGAATTGATATAGGAGAATTAGGGTTCAGAAAGAATGATTTGTAATGTCAAAATGTTGAAGACAAATTTAATATAAGGATGTAATCTTTTGTTGAACTTGACATATCATTGCATTGTGAGCTTTACAAACGCACTTTCTTATGTTAATTATAGTTTTAGAAAATATATTGTTATCTTTGATGGGTAAAGAATAAGAGGAGGGACGATTCATTGCATGAGAAGCAACCTATTTATATCCTTGAAAAGCGGGGGCTTGGCATATTTTTCCCTAAAGAAAAGAGATAGCTTACAATATTTGTATCCTTGAAGAAAATAGGGGGCATAACATCATGGTTGTCACTTTAAGGAGTGAGCGGGGAAAGGTTTGGTTAATGATTTGTTGAGCACTTGAGGTGGCATTAGACACACTTAGAGGAAGCATGAACTTTCAGAGGAAAGACATCTCATGTGAAGGGATGTCAATGGTGATTTGTGCAAAAGAGGAGAGACTATTTTTATTGCACTTGAGGAGGCATTAGACACACTCGGAGGAGGTGCGTACTTTCAGAGGAAAGGAATCTCATGTACAGTACTGAAGGATGCATTAGATTGACTTAGAGAAGAGGTGGAATTTTGAAGGAAATGTGTCTCATTGTGCTTGAGAGGTGGGAACACTCATGGTTGTGTAGATGGTTTCGGGTTCTATGGTCAAGAGATCTGTTGATGCAGTCAGTTTGTTGTTTCTTGAGTGATTGAGGATTATTTGTGAAGTTGCTTCATCAAAGTCTCAAGAATGGTTGGGTATAAAACCCTTACAAAATTCTACTCTTTTTTAAATGAATGTAATAACAAGGGAGTGTTGGAGTTTTACATTAATAACTATTAGTTTTATAGTTTAGGTTTTTGATTGTAGGTAAAAATAGGTTTTATAGGGACCTGAAACCCCTTACAAGTCTTACAAAGAAGGAATGAGTATTAAGTTCACTGAAATGAAAGAAGAGTGGAAACTAGCCCGCAAGACCCAGAACTAGTACAAAAAAAAAAAACTAGAAGCTGGAAACAACACCTAGCAGTAAATAACCCTTACAATTTAAAAAGCACAAGAACAGGGGAACAGGAGGACCTAGGCAAACTCTAGACGAGCTCCCTTCACGTCTTTCTTTGCCTCATAAACTTTCTTGATGGTCATGTTGAAATCTGAAAGCTCTAGGATACTATCATGGATCTTCTTCCTTTTTGCAGACCGAGTGCGTTTTCTAGGACCACCATCATCTGCGTCCACTTTATCATCTTCGAGCTTCATGGTAGAAGACCCAACATCTAGCTCTACCTTGATAGTCATGAAGCACTCCATTGTAGAACCCATGAAAAGGTTATTATCCAACATGTGCTTCTTCAGAGTGTTCTCTAGGTTTTCCATTTTGTGTCATATTTCCTTCATGTTTTTCTCACCTTAGTTGACCTTTTGGACATCAATCACCTCTGACCTAGTAGCCAAATTCTCCTATAGAAGATCAACCTAGGCAGAGAGGGAATAAAATTTCAGGTGGAGGCTTTTAATTTCTTGGAAGACCCATTTCATCAGGTGGAATGAATACATTGACATTGCCTTCATCGTTTGATGGACATCGAAAGGGGGGTCAATCTTATCATCCATATCCTCTTTTAGGAGTTGAACATTCTACTCCTGCATGTCCACAGGTTTCACAAAGGGAATGTTCCTAGCACTAGAAGGGTAATTACCCTTCTCATTATGTTCTAAAATAGGGGTCTCATTGTCCTCTTTCCCCTCTGAATGCACTTCCATAACCACTTCCAACTTGGGGGAGATAGGAACATCATGTTCTTCAAAGATATCATAATTAACTAGAATTGGGACCTTCTGACCTCCCACATCCTCATCTTTGTCAATAGCAACAGGGTCATTAACAATATCCTTGGTGGTAGCAACAACTCATCCTTATCATCATTGTCACCATAAATATTGACCGAAACTGACATAGACTCTTTTCTTTCCTCTTCAGATGAATTAACAATGTTGGCATAACCGTCAACACTCTCACCATCAGAATCAGTTTCCATGCCACCCTTCTTGTCCAATTTAAAAAAAAATTTAATTGACATCTCCTATGTGCTCTCCCCTTCCCTAATACATTTCCCCAAAGCTTTGGTAAAACTAGAGACACTAGACGAGGAGATAATAGGGCTACTAATGATAATTTTCCTAATATGATCCATAATGACGCAAAGGAGAATGGGGAGAGGGGCCAAAGACACACCCTAACTAGATCCACCTTGTTGAACAACACAGAGAAGAAATTACACAACAAGTGAGAGAGAGAATGCAAGATCACTTTCATATATATATATATATATATATATATATATATATATATATATATATATATATATATATATATACATATATATATATATATATATAGATATATGTATACATACACATATATGTGTATGTATACATACACATATATGTGTATGTATACATACACATATATATATATATATATATATATATATATATATATATATATATATGTATATGTATATGTATATGTATATGTATATGTATATATATATATATATATATATATATATATAATATATATATATATATATATATATATATATATATATATATATATATATATATATATATATATATATATATATATATATATATAGGTATATATATATATAGGTATATATATATATATATTTATCTATATATATATATATATATATATATATATATATCTATATATATATATGTATATGTATATGTATATATCTATATATATATATATATGTATATATATATGTGTGTGTGTGTGTATATGTATATGTATACATACATACATACATACATACATACATACATACATACATACATACATATATATATATATATATATATATATATATATATATATATCTTCAAATTGATTCATACATGCCAGGCTGTAAGGCCTTCTTGGTTTAGGCTAGATATTACAATCAAGTATAGAAGTCCTCAAACATGTGAGGATCTACCAACAATCTCTAATCTTCTATCTTTTATCTTCTAACTTAACCTCCTCTCGAAACTCTAACCAAACAACTACATTTATACAAGAGGCTATTGAACCAGGTCGGCGTTTAGATGTACCATTAATGAAAGGGATGACCAGATCTAGGTCCACAAGCTTCCTAATAATTGGTACTAACATTAACTCTGTGATCAATAATAAATGCAAGAGTCAGCCATAAAAAAAACCCAAAAGAAACCCGTCGGTAAGAAAGGATAATCAAGCGCCAAACAAGCATCACCAAGCACTATGGAAATTCATCGAGTGCCAAAGAGATAACCGACCAACACTGACAAATAAAAGAAACTGAGAAACAACAAACCAACTCGGTCAAAGCAAGAACCGAGCAGCACTGGAAACCACAAACATCTTTTTGGTGACACAAGATTGCTAAGGACCCGATATTCTCCTGTTGGACTACAACTCATTTGGAATCTGATTGAAGGATTTGTGATTAAAGATCACTGAGAAGTTGCTGATTAGATATGTAATATAATTAAATCAGTATTATGTTGTCATTGATGTCAACTAGTTTGATAGCACTTATCTTGTAAGTTATTACACCGAGACATCTGAAGAAAAATGGAAAAGAGATGAAGAACAGAGAAATCTACATGAGGAAAGATGTACAAGAGAGATGAGGATAAGGAACACATTGAGTAACTTTTTGATGAGTCTATGACTTGATGATATTGACTTTATTATGTTCCATTCATCTATAATGAAGTATAGAGCTGAAAGACACAAAGCAGTGTTGTCAGTAAATGAAGCATTTCTAGTATACACCGATGGAGTGCAGTGTATACCAACCACTGTATTAACTGAGCAGTGTCCACCAACTTATTCCTTTGTTAACCGAGTGGAACAAAATGAATTAAATGATTAGTTTAGCCGATAAGATTGATGAGCTGGCAAGAGTATAACATCGAGGTAACAGATAAAGTTTGTTACACAAATCAATGACTGACAAAATTGAAAGAAGATCTAACGAAGAAAATTGAGACGTGTTATTGACACAAGTACCAAGAAATTTTTAAGCGAAAAATCTATGAATGTGATTAAGCAGAAAAATCTGATGGTTGAGAACAAAATGATTTACTCGTCTATATAAGAGAACATAATTTCTTTATGAAAGTGCCAGAAGAAGAAGATGTTGCAGGACTATCGCATGAATAAGGTTTTCATGCATTCTGATCATACTAGTTAGTAAGAACCGAGCTGCAGAGCAATTATCAAGCTACAAAGAGCAATTACCGACGGACAGTAAGTTGATACAGTATTGAATCTGAAGTGAATTATTGATCAGAAGGATTTGTATGGACTAAATATTGATCTATAATCTACAATTGAAGTTGTATTAAGGTAGGTCATTTTACTGTTACATATTTAACCATTGTATATAGTCTAAATCTCTTAACTAAGTGGACTCTGAAAGTCTTATGATGTATCATTCATAGAATAAACAGTGTTATCCTATCAACCCCATAGTGAATGCTGGTTGGACGATAAATTCTAGTCTAAAATCCTCTAACAAGGTCACACCTGACAGTGTGTTTGTAACCTTTAACAGGGTTGGGTCTTAACCGACCCCACTTCAGAAGAGTGAACAATTTTGGGTTGCCGGTCCCAGGTGGCTTTTCCCTTCACAGGGTTTCCACGTTAAATCTCTTGTGTTATGTGTTGATTGTGATATTTTTTTGTTATCATACTTTGCATGTTACATGTTAGATTTGATCGGTAAAAACATAGACAGTAAGAGTTATTATTGCTTACCGACGAGCAGAAATTGAAGAAATTGTTTTGAATTATACATTTGGTTTTGGGACACTGGATAACTGATTCAGCCCCCTCTCAGTTATTCTAACAATTGGTATTAGAGCTACGTTGCTTGGAATAGAGTTTTAAGGACTTAAGCATAAAGGTCTCAAGATGTATAAGAGGGAAGTACCGAAACTAAATAAAGAGAACTTCGCAGTATGGCAAAGCAGAATGAAGCTGCACATATCTGGAATTGGGAACTCAGCACTGGATTTGATGCAAAATGGCTACATACAACCACCCACTTGTCCCCTAACTGTTGATCAACTGAAGGATAATCATGAACACTATGTTATTATGATGGAACTTGCTGCTACCTATACCAATGCTGAATTTGAAGATATCAAGACATGCACAACTGCCAAAGGAATGTGGGATAAATTAGCACAAATCTACAGTGGAGATCTGAATGTCAAAAGAGCTCGAGTTGAAAGTCTGAGGGGAAGATTTGATGAAATGAGAATGAAAGAAGGTGAGAACATTGTCCAATATTCAAATAGAATCAAAGAAGTGGTACATGCTATTAGAGCATCTGATGGAGTAAGTAATGATGAAACAGTGATAAGCAAGATTCTCAGAACTTTGCTACCAGTTTATACAATCAGGATTTCTGTAATTCATGAAACAAGAGCTACATCCAACCTCGCTCTTGACACTTTGATTGGTAAACTTACAACCTTTAAATTAAACAATTTTGATAATAGTGTTGTTTCTTCTATTGAGTCCACTTTTATGTCTTCTTTGAAGATTGGAAAGTCTAGCAGGAATAGTAAGAGTTGTGATAGTGATGATAATACCGATAATGAACTTGATGAACTTGAAGTACTTATGGCCCAAAGATTTCCCAAAGTAAAAGGAAGGTATAGAGGTAAGCTACCTTTAGCATGCTTCAATTGTAAATAAGTCAGTCACATCGCTGCTAGATGTCCATAGAAGAAAGATGATGATAGATCCAAAGACCGATCTAAAGGAAGCTATGGGAGAAGAGTCAACAGAGGTTACCAACACAACAACGGAGACAACTGAGATGAAAAAGGAAAAAAGGTATGTTACATAGCTGAAGATATTGAAACTGAATCTGATTCTGATGATGATATAGAATTGGTATTTGTTGCTATGAAAGATGACTCAGAAGAGGAAGAGAAACATGAAGATAGAACACTAATCTCTAAAGTAAGTAGAAATGATACATGGATCATAGACAGTGGCTGCACACATCATATGACCAGTGATGTAGAGAAGTTTGATCATCTTGTTGAATATAATGGAGGATCTGTGAGAATGGGAAATGATGCACCTTGTATGGTAAGAGGTAAAGGCTCACTGATGATCAATGATAGATTACAATGTGAAAATGCATATTGGGTAGATGGACTGAACTATAATATGATAAGTGTGGCTCAGCTAAACAATTCAGGCCACCGACTGGCTTTTGAGAGCAAAAAGGTGAAGATTTATGATGATGGAGGAAGACTTGTCGAAACTGGTACACAATCCAGAGGTAATCTATTGTATCTTGATATAGATCATTCTTCTTGTTTGTTAATAAAGGATGAAGATGCTCGGTTGTGTCACTGAAGGTTATGCCATGTGAACTTTGACAACATGATCAAGATTAGTAGAAAGAAAAGAGTTAGAGGATTGCATAACTTGACAAAACCTAATCATGCCATGTGCCATGAATGTTAGAAAGGTAAGATGACTAAATCTAGTTTTAAAAGGAAAGACTATTCAACAAAGAAGATACTTGAATTGGTTCATACCAACCTATGTGGACCTATGAGAACTCAGAGTTGTTCTGGTGATAGATATTTTATTCTTTTTGTTGATGATTACACTAGACTAATGACTGTTATGTTCTTAAAAGAGAAATATGAAGCTTTCAAAATGTTTAAGTGGTATAAAGCTAAGGTAGAGAAAGAAACCGGTAAGGAAATAAAGTGCTTAAGATTTGATAGAGGAGGTGAATTTATCTTTGATGAATTTACTAAATTTTGCAATGAGCATGAAATTAAGAGGCAGGTATCTACACCGAGGACACCTCAGCAAAATGGCATTGCTGAAAGAAGAAATAGGTCTACAATTGACTGTGCTAGAACATTGATGATACAAAAGAATGTTGCTCAAACATATTGGAGGGAAGCTCTCAGCATAGCTATATATGTTCTTAACCAAGTACAACTGAAGAAGGACTCCAACCGAACACCTTATGAACTATGGTTTGGATACAAACCTATTGTAAGTTATTTCAAAATTTTTGGAAGTAAACGCTTTATCCTAAAAGATGAGAGAAGTGAAAAATTTGATTCTAAAGGAGATAAAGGAATATTTATTGGATATTCCACTACAAGTAAAGCATACAAATGTTTGAATAAGGCTACAAATAAGATTGTTGAAAGTACTAATGTTTGTGTTGATGAGTTTGATGACAAGTGCATAGAGGAAAGTACAAAGCAACTAGAAGACTATGGTAGATTCACTTACATTGAACATCCAGAGTATCTAATGACATTGCAAGCTCTAACTGCCAGTCAACAAGGAAAAAATGCAGTACAACAAGCACCACAAACTGATGAACATGAAGAAGCTGACGAGCAAGGAAATGACCCTAAGCGGGATGAACAAGAAAGGAGAAATCAAGTTTTGGCTAGTTTTGTCAGGAGACATCATCCTAAAACACAAATCATTGGAGACAGACATGCTAGAATGCAAACCAGAAGCAAAACAAGACAAGGTACATGTCTAATTTGTGAGTTTGAACCTAAAACTGTGAAAGTTGCATTAGAAAATGAAGAATGGGTTAATGCAATGAAAGTGGAAATAGAACAAATAGAAAAGAACAAAACCTGGTCCTTAGTACCCTGACCAAAAGATAAGAATGTTATCAGTACTAAGTGGATATACAGGATTAAATTGAATGAAAATGGTGAAGTCACAAGAAATAAGGCTAGATTAGTATGCAAGGGATATGCACAGGAAGAAGGCATTGACTATGGTGAGACATTTGCACCTGTTGCTAGATTAGAAGGAGTTAGAATGCTACTTGCATATGCTGCACATAAGAAATTCAAAGTCTATCAAATGGATGTGAAGTCAACATTTTTGAATGGTATACTTGAAAAAGAAGTCTACATTGAACAACCTAAAGGATTTGTTGATCCTGACAATTAAGATATGGTATGTAGATTACATAAAGCTTTATATGGATTAAAGCAAGCATCGAGAGCATGGTATGAAACACTACATACTTACTTGTTAAGTATTGGATTTGTTAGAATAAGTGAAAACAACAATCTATATGTGAAAGGTGATACTAATAATACTATTATCATTGCTGAAATATTTGTTGATGATATTATCTTTGGTGGTTCAGATCTTGTCTACAAGGCATTTGCTGATGAAATGAAAAAGCAATTTGAAATGTCTATGTTCGGAGAGATTAAGTTCTTTCTTGGACTACAAGTGATTTAGCAGAGTGATGGCATATTCATCACACAATCTAAATACATAAAGGAAGTACTAAAGACATTTGGCATGGAAGATGCTAAACCTGTAGGAACACCAATGGCTACTGGTTGCAAACTAACAAAGGAGGATGAAACTACTGAGGTAAATCAGACCTTTATTGATCTATGATTGGTAAGTTAATGTACGTAGTTCACAGTATGCCAGGTATAGCACATGCTGTGGAAATTGTTGCAAGATTTTTTGCTAACCCTAGAGAATCACACATGATAGCTACAAAAAGGATGTTAAGATACTTGAAGAAAATAGAAAATTATGGATTATGGTATTCTAAGGAAGGGAAGTTTGAACTGAAATTTTACACCGATGCTGATTGGGCTAGAAAAGTGGATGATAGAAAAAGCACACTCAAAGGAACATTTTTCTTTGGTGAAAGACTTGTAACTTGGACAAGTAAAAAGCAGGCTTGTATTTCTCAGTCTACAGCTGAAGTAGAGTATGTTGTTGCTGCTATTAATTGTTCAAACATTGCATATATCAAACAAGTGTTGGAAGGAATGAATGAGGTAATCACTGACCCGGTGACTATATACTGTGACAACACTAGTGCCATTAATATTTCAAAGAATCCTATGATGCACTCTAAGAAAAGCATATATCTATAAAGTATCATTACTTAAGAGAACAAGTGCAAGAGAAGCAAGTTAAGTTAGAATTCATTACATCTAATGAACAACTTGCAGATATTTTTACAAAGCCCCTACCGAAGGACACATTTGAATACTTGAAAACTAGACTTGGGGTTCGTCCCTTGTCTATCGGTCACTAAGGTGATCTAGATGTTGCATCAGCCAAATTTTATCAGAAGATCATTCATGTTGATGCAGCATAGTTCACACTTTGAATCACATTCAAGGTTGTGATTAATTTTGAGAACTTGAACCAATGAGATATCAGTATATAGAGATACAGAGGAAGTACTGAACACCACAGAGAGTTACCTGGCTACTACAGAGTTGATTGTTTATTTGTTTCTTTGGCATTTTTGTCAAAGGGAGAGATAAACCATATGAAATGAAAAGGGGAGAGATAAAAAACATATGAAAAGGAACAAGCACCGATGACAACTATCTAAGAGTGAGACAATCTAAATGAGATAGAGTATTGAAGATCAGTTACAAAGTACAGAAGCAGGAACAAGAGAACTAAAAAGATCACAACTACAAAAAAGGTAAAGTTGTATAACTTAATGCTGGTTTAGTAACATAGTGATTAAACATATTAAGTCTATTCGACTTACAACATTTGTTCACAAAGTTGTAGAATGTATGTTTGGTATGTGTATGGTACATTTCATATTACTTGAGTTGCCATCAATGCCAAAGGGAGAGATTGTTGGACTACAACTGATTTGGAATTTGATTGAAGGATCTGTGATTAAAGATCATTGAGAAGTTGTTGATTAGATATGTAATATGATTAAATCAGTATTATGTTGTCATTAATGTCAACTAGTTTGATAGCACTTATCTTGTAAGTTACTACAACGAGACATCTGAAGAAAAATGGAAAAGAGATGAAGAAAAGAGAAATCTACATGAGGAAAGATGTACAAGATAGATGAGGATAAGGAACACATTGAATAAATTTTTGATGAGTCTATGACTTGATGATATTGACTTTATTATGTTGCATTCATCTATAATGAAGTATAGAGTTGAAAGACACAAAACAGTGTTGTCGGTAAATGAAGCATTTCTAGTATACACCGACGGAGTGCAGTGTATACCGACCATAGTATTAACTGAGTAGTGTTCATCAATGCATTCTTTGTTAACCGAGTGGAACAGAATGAATTAAATGATTAGTTTAGCGGATAAGATTGATGAGCTAGCAAGAGTATAACATCGAGGTAACAGATAAAGATTGTTACACAGATCAACGAATGACAAAAATCAAAGAAGATCTAATGAAGAAAATTGAGATGTGTTATTGACACAAGTACGGAGAAAGTTTTAGGCGGCAAAATTTATGAATGTGATTAAGTGGAAAAATTTGATGGTGGAGAAGAAAATGATTTACTCATCTATATAAGAGAACAATATTTATTTATGAAAGTGTTAAAAGAAGAAGAAGCTGCAAGACTATTGCGTGAATAAGGTTTTCATGCATTCTGATCATACTGGTTACTAAGAACCGAGTTGCAGAGAAATTACCAAGCTACACAGAGAAGTTACTGATGGACAGTAAGTTGATACAGTATTGAATCTGAAGTGAATTATTGATCAAAAGGATTTGTATGGACTAAATATTGATCTGTAATCTACAATTGAAGTTGTATTAAGGTAGGTCATTTTACTATTACATATTTAACCATTGTATATAGTCTAAATCTCTTAACCAAGTGGACTCTGAAAGTCTTATGATGTATCATTCATAGAATGAACATTGTTATCCTATCAACCCCATAGTGAATGCTGGTTGGACGATAACTTCTAGTCTAAAATCCTCTAACAAGGTCACACCTGACAGTGTGTTTGTAACCTTTAACAGGGTTGGGTCTTAACTAACCTCACTTCAGAAGAGTGAACAATTTTGGGTTGCCGGTCCCAGGTGGTTTTTCCTTTCACAGGGTTTCCACGTTAAATCTCTTGTGTTATGTGTTGATTGTGATATTTGTTTGTTATCATACTTTGCATGTTACATGTTAGATTTGATCGGTAAATAGTTATAAGTATTAGATAGGTAATCGGTAAAAACACAGACAGTAAGAGTTATTATTACTTACCGACGAGCAGAAATTGAAGAAATTGTTTTGAATTATACATTTGGTTTTGGGACACTAGATAACTGATTCACCCCCCTCTTAGTTATTCTAACATCTCCTACATCAGACACCTGGGGTTATTTGAAAATGATTCTCTGAATCATTCAATAGGTACGATCTGAGCTGCATCCAAATCATATTGTGAAATCCATGAACTGTCTTCAATCGGTCTATTCTTCCACTTTACCAAATATTCCATATAGTATTTTCCTCTTGTACTTCTGCCAATTCTTTTCTCCAAAATATGCTCAACTTCTTCTGTCTATTTCTTAGGATAATCATTATGCACTGTCATTTCTAAATCCAACTCATAATACTCATACAAATCAGCAATGTTGAAAATAGGTGATATATCTGTGTCATCAAGTAACTCAATCTCATATGCATTTCTACAGTCAAATTTCTTCAAAATTATACAAGGGCCAAACTTCTTCATTTTCAGCTTCCCATATGTTCCAACATGAAATATACCTTTCTTCAAATGAACCATCACTTCATCACCAACTCCAAAAGTCTTATGTCTTCTTGATCTATCAGCTTTGTCTTTGTATTTCTAATTACTTTTCTCCAACTTACATTTCACATCTTCATGCAATATCTTCATGTACTCAAAAAATTTTTCTCCTTCAGCACTTCTCTTTCTTTCATCAGCAATATCCTTCAAATCTGATATACCTCTTGGTTGTAAGCCATTTACAATTTCAAAAGGTGACTTTATAGTACTCCTATTCACAAAATTATTGTATGAAAACTCTGCTTGTGCCAACATAGAATCTCAATTACTTGGTGTGTCTCCAACTAAACATCTCAACAGATTACCCAAACTTCTATTCACAATTGATTTCTTTCCATTGGTTTGTGGGTGAAACGAAGAACTATATTTCAACTTGGTACCAAACTTCCTCAAAATTGTTTTCCAAAAGTATCCAACAAATTTATTGTCTTGGTCAAAGATAATACTTCTCACTAATCCATGCAATCTGAAAATTTCCTTAAAGAAAAGATCTTCTATATGTACTGCATCTGATGTCTTTCTACAAGGTATAAAATGTGCCATCTTAGAAAATCTATCCACAACAACAAATATACAATCATTACCTCTCACTATCTCTAGTAAGCCAAGAACAAAATCTATACTGATGTCAATCCAAGGTTTCTCAAGAATAGAAATCGGTGTATACAATCCAGTATTCTGACTTACTCCTTTTGCAACTTGACAAATTCCACAACTTTTCAAAAATTTTTGAACATCTTTATACAACTATGGCCAAATGTATTTCTCCTTAAGAAAATTTAATGTTTGATAAATACCAAAATGTCCAGCCAATCCACTACTATGTTTCTCCTTTATCAAATTAGTTCTCATTGGTCCTCTCAGTATACACAACTAAATACCTATAAACAACATACCTTCTTGAATGAAATATTCTTCCCATTTTGTACTCAATTGATCTTGAATAGGTGCTCTGCACTTTCTCCATGACTTAGAAAAATTAGGATCAGTCTCATACAAATCTCTCATTTCATCAAAGCCAAGAACTTCAATTCTCATCTCGGTCATCAAAGATCTTCTTCTACTAAATGCATTAGCAACTTGGTTATTGACTCCACTCTTCTGCTTTATCACAAATGTATAACTCTGCAAATACTCAACCCATTTGATATGTCTCTAATTCAACTTATTCTGACTACCCAAATACTATAAATCCTTATGATCGGTATAGAACATAAATTCACTCGGTATCAAATAATGTCTCCATTTCTTTAGTGCTTGAATAATAGCATAGAATTATTGATCATACATAGAATATTTTCTTCTTGCATCATTTAAATTTTCACTAAAGAAAGAAACAGGTTTACCTTCTTGACTCAACACAACTCCTATTGCACTTCCACTTGCATCACATTCCACTTGAAATACCTTATTGAAATTAGGCAACGCAAAAATAGGAAACTTAGCAACCTTATACTTCAGAGTCTCAAAAATTTTATTAGCTCCATGTGTCCACTTGAATTCTCTTTTATCTCCTCTCATAGTCTCAGTCATAGCATTATAAATTGAACAAAAATTTCTAATGAACTTTCAGTAAAAACTTTCCAAACCATGAAATGATCTTGCCTCACTAGCAATCTCAGGTGTAGGCCAATTCAAAATAGCTTCAACCTTTTCAAGATCTATCTTCAAACCATCAGCTGAAATCACAAATCCCAAATACACAATCTCCTCTTTCATGAATGGACACTTTTTCAGATTTATCAGCAACTTTTCTTCTTTCAACCTCTACAAAAATTGTCTAACATGCAACAAATGTTCTTCTCTAGTCCTACTGAATATCAGAATATCATCTAGATATACAATCAAAAACTTACCCAATAATTTCTTCAAAACCTCATTCATCAATCTCATAAAAGAACTCGATGCATTAGTTAAACCAAAAGGCATAACCAACCACTCATATAAACCTTCTTTTTTCTGGAAAGAATTCTTCCATTCATCACCTTCTCTGATTCTGATCTAATGATACCCACTTTTCAAATCAATTTTGGTAAAATACTTTATTCTAGTAAAACTATCCATTATATCATCCATTCTCGGTATAGGAAACATATATTTCACTATTATCTTGTTGATCGCTATAGAATCAGTACACATTTTCCATTCTTTATTCTTCTTAGGTGCCAATACAATAGGTACTGCATAAGGACTCAAATTTTCTTTGATCAAACCTTTCTACAATAATTCTTGAATATGTCAGTTGAATTCTTGATTCTTGGTAGGTGTCAACTAATGTGGTGCCTTATTCGGTAAACTAGCTCTAGGGATTAGATCCATACAATGATCAATACTTCTCTTCGGTGGAAAATGATCAGGTACATTATCAAAAATAATTTCACTATACTTGGTGAGTAACTTATCAATCTCTTCAGGGATACTATCCTTTTTTTTCTTACTCAGTTTGTTAGGAATCACAACAAAACATACATCATTCTTCTTCAAATCCTTAACAAACTTTCTTCCTTCCATCAAGAAAACTTTCACAGATGTGCAAACATTACTAATAGGTTCTTCAATCAAATGTAACAATATTTTTCTTCTTCCATCAGCCCAAATAGTATATTTATGTAATATCCCATCATATATAGCATGTGTATCATATTGCCAAGGTCTACCCAACAAAATATGACAACAATCCATATGCATAATATCACTGAACAACTTACCATAGTACTTTCCAATTTTCAGATTCACATAACATTGTTCACTTACCAAGAATTTATGCTCATCTTTGATCCATGAAATTTGATAGGGCTTTGGATGATCCAACTTTTTCAACTGCAACTTTGTGACCATTTCCTGAGATGCCGGATTCTCTGAGCTACCACTATCAATGATAACCTTCCAAACTTCATCAGAAACTCTACATCTGGTCTTGAAATTTTTTTTCCTTACATGATCTTCCTTATTTCTTTCACTCCAAAGTGCTCTTCTTACCATCAAGTTATTTTCCTTCTCATGTTCATTCAGTGACTCTTCTTGTACCGAAGCATTTCCCTAGTTACCAGCCTTCTTACTTGCATGTGTACACTCAAAATATCTATGTCCCTCTTCTCTACAATTGTAACAAGTTCCTTGGAATCCACCTTTGTTATAACCACCTCAGTAGTTACTACCTCTACCTCTAGATGAACTTTCACCTTTCCACTTGGTCTTGCCTTTATCCAGATTTGTCTTTTCAGGTTCAAATCTACTATTTTCACCATGAGATCTACCTCTTCCTCTAGGGAATCTACCACCTCTACCTATTTGTATTTTCTCATGTCTCTTGTTCAATTTCTCCTCAGCTTTCAATGCAAATTGATAAGCCTCTTCAATGTTCTCCAATTTAACCAAACTGATTTCTTCTTGGATGGAAACTCTCAAACCATTTAGGTATCTAGCAATTCTTTCCACACCATCTTCATCATGTCCAGATTTGATATCTAATCTATAGAATTCCTCAGTATATTATTTTACTAGGCTATCTTTCTACTTTAAAATTTGCATTCGCCTAACTAGGTTAATATGATAATCACAAGGTAAGAATTTTCCTTTCAATTTATTCACCATTTTATTCCATACCTTGATTTTTTCTCTGCCTTTCCTCTTTCTATCTAATTGTACATGTTCCCACCATAAGGATGCATGACTTTTCAACTTTTTGCTTACAATTTTCACCTTCTTTTCCTCAGGTACATTTTCATACTCAAAGTACTTTTCCATCTTGGTGATCCAATCCACCAATTCATCATAATCCACTTTCCACTATACTCAGGAGGATTGAAGTGTGGTGTAGACTTCAGATTTTTCAAAGCTTTCAACAATCTTTCCTCACCTTGATCCATCATTGGTGTAGGATCTACATCAACTTGTTCCTCTTCAATTTCATCATCACTAACATCCTCAAGATGTCTTCCTCTTTTCTAGGTTGTTTCAACAACTTCCAATCTAGTAGCAAGTTGTCTCAACATGTCTTCCAATCCTGGATCCACATCTTGCCTCCCATGAACCATCTTGAAAACCCTTTGCAATTGGAGATCAGATCACAATATGCTACCCCACAACAATTCAACTAGGGCTTCACACTAAGGAACCTTCAAATCTAGATTCACAAATCTAGATCCAGATCTCACCTTGCTCTGATACCACCTGATGCAAAGGAGGATGGGGAGAGGGGCCAAAGGCACACCCTAACCAGATCCACCTTGCAAAACAACACATGAAAGTAATTACACAATAAGTGTGAGAGAGAGAATGCAGGATCACTTTCATATATATATTCAAATTGATTCATACATGTCAGGCAATAAGGCCTTCCCGGTTTAGGCTAGATATTACAATCAAGTACATAAGTCATCAAACATGCCAAGATCTACCAACAATCTCTAATCTTCTATCTTTTATCTTCTAACTGAACTTCCTCTCTAAACTCTAACCAAAATAATTACATTTATACAAGAGGCTACCGAACCAAGTTTCCCTTCAAATCGACCATTAACGAAAGGGACGAATAGATCTAGGACCACATGCTTCCCAATGATAGGTACCAACATTAAATCTGGGACCAATAATAAATACAAGATTCAGCCACAAAAGAAACCCAAAAGAAACTCATCGGTAAGCAAGGATAACCGAGTGCCAAAAAAGCATCATTGATCACCAAGGAAATTCACTGAATGCCAGAGAGATAACTGACCAACACCGGTGAACAAAGGAAACCAAGCAACACCAAACCAACTTGGTCAAAGAAGGAACTGAATAGCACTGAAAACTAAAAACATCCTTTTGGTGGCACAAGATTGCTAAGGACCTGAGATGCTCCTACATCACATAATTAGGAGAATAAGGCCCTCATGCAGAATGGGTTTGTTCCCTTTCCTCCTAAGATCAATAATGTTATGACGAATGGACTATAGTAGAAAGAAAAGGAGAGAAATCCTAATCTTGTGTTTGAAATAAAAAGGAAATACAAAATGATAGTTGTGAGCACACTTATACCTACCACCTAGAGTGATATACTCCATGATAGCATTCATGACCGTCACCCTAATCTCCTTGAAAGCATCCACATAATAATAGCCACTAGAGTCCTTCACCAATCACTCGACATCTGCTTTATCTTTAGGAAAATGTTGGATAGCTTGTTAGGAGATATTCTTATCTCTGTAGAACTTCATGCCCTTAATGCTCAACCCAGACACCTCCATGATAAGCTCTTCGATGATTTTCACAATCATTCCACCTATGGTCACAGTGTCATCCTTCCAAGACACAACAAAAATCATTGTAATTTCATCTATGAACCCATGAAGGCATTCCATACACATTGTGAGGCCACCCTTCCTAAGATTATCCAAAACCTCAGTCATATTCTTCCACTTAATACAATCCTTCGGCTCCCTATGATTAAGACCACCAGCCATACTATCCTCAGAGAAGAAACTCTCAATAGAAATGGTAGAAACAAAGCAGAGATAGAAAAAAATGGTAGGCTTCAAATTGGACCCCATGCTAATATATGCATATTTATGCTCTTTTATCTCGGGAAAGTCGATAATTTCTGTAACCCTTATAACAACATTAATAAACTTGTGTCTTTTCATCATAGCTTTAGAAGATATTCCAAATCTTCTCTTTTGTTGTGAGTCCTATCAAACACCAACTTGGCCTTCAAATCAATGATCAGATCCTTACCTCCTTGCCAAGCCATGATTTCCTTAGCCCTGAAAGTGATGTTAGCCAATGTATCCATAGTACTATTAGCCTCCTAAAAGTTGTGGGAAATAATAACCTGCATAAAGGAGATAATGATAATCTGAGCCTCCTCAATAATTTCCTTAATAGACAATGATGGCTTGATCATGCCTTTAATATAGTTTAAAATATTCATGGAATCACCTTCAATCAACACATACAGGGACATGTCCTTATTTATAATTTTTAAAGATTGAAGGAGAGCCATAGCCTCCGCCACATGATTGGTTTTCACACCAATGGGAAGCACCATGGCAGCAAGACAATTTTCCATGTCATCCCTAATAAACCACCATAGCCAGTAGGATCTGGGTTACCCTTCATTGCACCATCAAAATTAACTTTGATCCATCCTCGAGGAGGGGAAATCCAGATGGAATTCTTCCTATGGGAAGAGGACTTCACTTTGATGCTAGCAGCATTACCTCCAAGATACTTCTCCATGATACTTCTCTTAATCTTCATGGCAATCACCACCAGTGGGAGGGTAGTGTCTGTAAACAGTCCTTCATTTCATTCTCTCCATAGTTTCTAGATAACATGAGGGGTGATGATATTCCGTAGCAATCTATCCATAAGAACCTCTGCATTTCTCCATTGGGTGAAGAAATTCCCCATATTATTAGGAAAAAACTAGCATAACTTCCTGCACTACAAAATAAGACACCAGACTTCCCCGGAGTACCGACAGTCAATAGCCAAATGGTAAACTTACTCCTTATCATTCTTACATAGAAAGCACCTTTTGGGAAAAATCACGCCTCTCTGTTGGAGATTATAAATAGTAAGAATCTTGTTTAGCAAAACCCGCCAAAAGAAAATATTAATTTTAGGAATTAATCATTTATCCCAAACTTGGGCCCAAAAGGGAGGAGGATCTGGCTGCTTCAACAAAATATTAGAGGTAGAGGCGACATAAAAGAATATGGAAGGGAAAATTCCCCAATAGTCTCTAACCCACAGACCAAATCTTTGTAAGAAGATGTCAATAAAAGGATGAAAGGAAGGAACAAAGTTCAGAGGAAAATATTTGAGACAGCAGTCATCCCAGAATTTAATTCTTCTATCATTACCCAAATACCATTTAGCTCCCCTAAAGGTCATCTCTTTATCTTGCTGGATGTAGTTCCAATTAAAAAAACCCTACACCTTCACAACAGATAACATAAAGTCCAAAATATGAGGTAAAGAGTAGAGATATTTATTGTGGATGATCTCATTCCACTCTTTTATCTCACCAAAGATCCTCCAAATTTTCTTATCCAGTAATGCCTAATTAGTCACTCTTAAGGGGCAGATCCCCAAACCTCCCCACTTCTTCAGAGTGCAAACCTTATCCCATGAAACAAAAGCCAGTCTCTTTCTTTCTTCCATACCTGACCAAAGAAAATTTCCCTGAATATTATCAATAATGTCTACAAATTTACTAGGAATATTAAATAGACTAAGAGCATAGATATGGAGACTTTGCACATAGGCTTTCAAGAGTTGGAGTTTACCATCTTGACTAAGCAAGGATCCTTTCCAACTAGCCAATTTCCTATTGAATATGTCCACAATTCAGGCCCAAAAATATTCATGAGGTCTTAAGCCCAAGGGAAGACCGAGATAAGTGGCAGGAAATGCACCAATATCACATCCAATAATTCTAGCAATTCTATTCTATCTTTCCATAGGCATATTGATAAAAAATAGAGAGCTCTTGTTCCAATTAACAATTTGACCAGTACCTATAGAATAATTGGAAAAAGCCTATTTAATCATTCTATCCTCCTGGATGGATGAAGAGCCCATGATGATAGTGTCATCAATGAATTTCTTGTGGGAGCATGACCTAGAATTAGAAGGAGTGAGGCCCTTGATGGAACCATTAGTCACCAGTCTCTGAAAATAGAAACCAAGACACTCTGCCAAGATGGAAAAGAGAATTGGAGACAAGGGATCACCTTGTCGAAGCCCCCTACAAGGTTTGAAGAATATGGAAGAGGATTCATTCACAATAACCATAGCTAAAGAAGTGCTAATGAGTTGGAATACCAACTGCAAGAGTTTATCAAAAAATCCAAAGGAGCACAAAACCTTGATTTAAAAATCCTAGTCCACCTAGTCATAGGCATTTGAGAGGTCAAGTTTAAATAGAAAACCAAAGTTGAGAGAAAACTAAGTCGAATGAATCACCTCATGCACCTTCATAATAGAGTCAAGAATTTGCCTACCAGGGACAAAGCCACTCTGCTATGGAGATATAATATTGGGGAAAGTAGATAGCAACCTAAGGGTAAGAACCTTGGAAAAAATTTATACACCGAATTACATAAACTGATCGGCCTAAAGGAATCAACTGAGTCAACTCCAGGATTCTTGGGAATCAAGATAATGAAGGTAGCATTAATTTCTTTTAGCATAGTTCTAGACCCAAATAATTCTTCCACAACATTACAGATATCTAGGCCCACAATATACCAAAATTTATGAAAAAAAATAGAGGAAACCCATCCGGTCCCGGGGACTTATCACCCTCAAAAGAGAAAACAATAGTCTCAATTTCCTTCGAGGAAGGAACAGCAGTGAGCTTCTTATTAGCAACATCATAAACAATGGAGGGAATGGCCTCAAGAAGCAAGGCTTGGTTATCCAGGGAAAGAGTAAGATCTTTAGATAAGAGAGAAGAGAAGAAGTCAACCCTAGCCAAAGAAATGTCCTTATCATTACTTACATCTCCAGAATCCATTCTAAGTTTTGAAATTCTGGTGGATGCGAGCTATGTTTAGAAGCAGACATATGGAAGAACTTGGTATTCTTATCTCCATCTTTGAGCCATATCAATCTTTACCTCTGTCTCCAGTATTCTTCCTCTTTGGAAATGATATAACAAGTTTTGGCCAAAAGAATCTGCTCCCTATCCTTCAGATCTTGAGACATGCAGATCTATTGGATAGTCTCTTGAATATCATCAAGATCCCTTTTCAGCATTTCCTTAGTTTTAAAGATGTCATCGAACACTTCCTTACTTCAAGATTTAATACTCTATTTAATATGCTAGAGCTTTTTAGACACCCTAAACATAGCGATGCCCTGAATGTTAACATTCCACCAGCCACTAATCATCTTCTCAATCTCTTGGTGATCAATCCACATTTTATGAAATCTAAAGGGGAGATTAACAGTAGTCTTAATCAAATAAGCAACAAAAGAGATAGGGAAATGATCATACCCAATCTTTGTGAGAGAGGACAGCGAACAACCAAAAATTTTGAACCAACATCTAGAGATAAGATCCAAACCAACTCTTTTGTTTGACCAATTATAATTAATACCCTAGAGATCAATGTACAAGAAATCATGTCTGTTAACAAAATCCATGAGCTCAACTCTACCATCCAGCTAATTCCAGCCATCAATCCCTCCAAACTTCTCCTTGTCTTTCCAAGGACAGTTGAAATCTCCCATAATCAACCAGGGAGAATCCAAGAAAGAGAGTCTTTGATTCTCAACCAGCTTCCAATACTTAGCTCTACCAGATTTGGTATTAGGAGCATAAATATTAGTAGTAACCCAAACAAAATCAGACTTGAGGTGGACAAATTTAATGCCTAGGAAATTCAAAATTTCACTTAAGACTTCACCTCTGATATTATTCAGGTTCCAAAAGATAGCAATACCACTCAAGGCACAATCAGAACTAGAGTCTACAACACCATTATTTTTAAAGAAACTAATCTTTTCCACTTTATCTTTCCCCATCTTGGTCTCCCGCACAAGAATGCTATCAGGTTTGTGATCTCTAACAAAGTTCCTAAGTGTATCCTCATTATGGGAGGCAGTCAACCCCCTGATATTCCATGAAATGACTTTCATTTCTTAACCGGGGTACAAACATCCTAGATGGTCAATTGCTTGCCATCTAAAATTTCTTTCTTTCTTTCTCTTTCTATTTCTCTTTCTCTTTCTCTAATCTCTTTGTTTGAGCTTCTTCCTTGGGATTTTTTTTGAGATCCGACATTCGCCTTCAGAAGAACCTTGGATCCCACATTTTCTTTACTATGGGTTACTACACCATTTGAGCCAGGAGTTGAAAGATTTTTCTGTTGTCTTTTCTATTTTTTCCCCATTTGAGTGGTCCAGGGAGCTCCATTACTTTCATCCAAATGATCAAGAACATCCTGGACAAAAGGGTCATTGGGTGGTCCCACAATAGTGTGTCCCACTTTTTTAGATATGATGATTTTTGCTGAAATGACACATTTTTAATAAAATATGATGATTTAAGCCTTGAGAGGTTCCATTTGAAGGAATTAATTATAAATGGTTAGATAAAAGTCTCTTAGATTAAAAAAACATTGATATAACATCTATACTCCTCATTCATACCTACAATGGAGTTTCCTTCGCACCTATTAAAATGCTGACAAAAAACCACTTCGACTTTATGTTTTGGTAGATCAAATGAATCCATTTGTAAAACCTATCTATGTAGTATGGTTCTATTCAAAACAAGCTTTCTAATAAACATAATTTTAATACATATTGAGTTCATTATCACTTTTAAATATTAATTTAACTAAACATAGGTTGTTTGGTCATACAACAACCTATCTCTTCAAGACTTTGGGAAAAATAGTAAATTATAAAAAATATGTAGGAAAATATTATTTGTGTTACCTTTCTATAAAAAAAAAGAATTAAAAAAAAAAAGGAATTTTGATATACACAGATCAAGTTAGAGCGATCCAAGTGACCTTATGTCTAAATTACAGTTACTGTCACTTTAGAGCTTAATAAACTATGAAATATTGACCCAAAATGAATGAAACCAATTGCATCCTTTAGATATTGAAGTTACAAATATAACCTCAAAAGAATTACATCATTATCATATTTTTTTAAAAAAAATATGTTGATCCAAGTGACAGTAACTCCTTAAAAACATAATTTTTCACACAAACCACTTTTCGAAGGAGAAGGAAAAATGAATTTTAATTATTTTTAATTTTAGAATATATATTTTAGAATATATATATATATATATATATATATATATATATATATATATATATATATATATATATATATATATATATATATATATATATATATATATATATATATATATATATATATATATATATATATGTATATATTTAGAAACTAGAAATAAAATTTTAAAAGACTCTAGTTTACATCATCTTCCAATTCCTAATAGTTTTTTGGTAACAGGTGTTCGAAAGTGAAGTTTTTTCTCAGAATGTTGATCTCTATGTCAAAGTTGGCCAAAAAGTGGGACACACTATTGTGGGACCACCCCATCATCTCCACTACCAGAGTGGGTGTCAGGAACTGGGGAGGACTCCTCTTCATCAGACTTTCCAAGGTTCCTAGGTGAGGAAAACTCCTCCATCACTTCACTGGATGGCTAAGCAACATCTGCATTGATCCAAAAACCTTTGAAGTTAAAGTCATCAACCTAGATAGGAACCAAAACCTCCACAGGCACTGAGAGATCTTCCATCTGCATGCCCAAGGGCTCAGCATAACCTTCTAGAGACAGGAACTTGGGGTTCACCATACTAGGAGCAAGCTCTAGGGGAGGACCACTAACAAAAGAATATGAGACATGGGAGATAGACTCAATGAATTCCCCATCTTCCAAGTCTAGTTGACCATTAGAGTTAAACATGTCTCTTTGATCTCTAACCACAGCTGAATCCATCTTGATAACACTAACAGCTTCAGCCACAATAGAGTGCTTAAACTCCTGCCAAATTGGTTTGGTCTCCTTAAAGAGGTTTAGGACCTGAATCTATTTTCTTAACATCCTTTTTAACTTTCTTCAGACAGTTCTTAGCCTAGTGACCCATTTTGTGACACACAAAATAGGCGAAGGGAAGGGATTCAATTTCCACCTCCTTCTTTCATAAACCTAGTTTGGAGTTAATGTTAATAGATGAAGGAAGACTGTCAAACTGGATTATATTGATACAAATCCTCACAAAAAATAGATGGGACTTGGAAGCCATCATAGAATCAATTGAGAGAAGCTCCCCACCAACGATGGAGGCCAAACGCTTAAATAATTCCTCATTCCTGTATTCAATAGGCAAACCATGAAATCTAACCCGAACCGGGGTAGCCATGATTTTTTTTTTAGAATAGTCCCAGTTTGGAGCCCATTTATGAAAGGCAACATCCATTATACCAAACATCCAAGGACTTCGACATAATACATAATTCAGGTCTTCTTTGTTAGAGAAGGCAAAGGAAAAATATTTGGGTAAAGTAGCAATGTCAACCTAACCCTTTAAAATCCATCTTTTCTTAACAAAAGATCTAACCATTTCAATGTTGGGACAAGGGCCCAGGAACTTACCAACTAGTGAGAATTCCATTGCAGAAACAAAGTGATCCACCAGAGAGTCAGGAACAAAAATTGTAACTTCTCCAGCCTGGAGACCCACCCTAATAGTCAGTGCAAGAGATGAAAGCTTTCTCATCACTTTAGCTCCTGGGATTTTTGACCACCTTTTGGTAGGAGAAGGGTTGACCTCAACATTCTCAGTGCTAGTCACTTTGTGGGACCCCACTAGTGGATCCTTGGAAAGAACTACTTTTTCATTCTTCTCCGCCAGACAAATGTTAGGCCCATTTCCTAAGACCTTCTCACTGGAAAGCAAAGGGCTTTGAATCGATGGCCAAGGAGACTGTCATGATAACACTTCCTTTGAGGAGTTAGCTATGACAATTTGGCAAGGAGAAAAATTCTCCTTACTGCATAGTACAGGATCTGACAACTACAAAGCCAGACCCAAAATAGGATTGGAGAAGTAGCCAAAGAATCCACTACGACATTCTCCAGACCTGTGCAAATACTAGAACCCTCAACCAGACTGCCATGTCTGGCTGGGGAACCTTTGAAATTTGAAAATTCTATCCTACTTGAGTTCTCTCCCATATCAGATTCAATTCTATAGTCCAATTCTAAATTTTTATCTCCACTAGTTTAGGTTAATAATATAGTTATTAAACTTTAATTAATTGGACGTTTCTTCCCATAGATTAGTTATGAAAAATAAATGGCTTTATAAAGACAATGTTATGCATTGGAAGATCAATGTAATATTCCACACTTGTTTATATTAATGTAATAAGTGAGAATGTTTAAGAATATTACATTATGATAGGTTTATTTTTTTAAATAGTTTATAAATTAATAAATAACTTAAATAAATACATTTTTTGTGGAGTTATTCTTGTGGGTAGTTATTCATAGGAATGGAATACTTTATAAGAATTTTCATTTGACATTGTAAAGGATCCAAAAAGTAATCAATGTAATATTTCTATGTTTTATAATTCTAATAACAATGGCGTAATTTGTATAGTTTAATTTTCTTCTCTTCAAGCGCTATAAACTTGTTTGGCATATTTTTGAATTGTAAAATTAGACATGGTAAATAATAGAATTTGGATTTGATATTATGAAGTTTGGGTATGTGGTCAAAATAAATAATAGGGTCAATGTTATTAAAAAGTTGGAGTATTGTAGGAACCAATTATATGTAGGGTTCACCTTTTGACGCTCCTCCATATTTTGAGATGGAAATATTATGTTATTTGATTTTAATGGCTACATTTTGTTTTGGGACCCATATTATTTTTGTATATTTTTCTTGTTTTTTTAATTTATATTCTTTTGAAGTTTGATTTGCAAAATTGATTTATATGTTTTTTTCTTTATTCACATGATCAATAAATAAAATATGTGGATGACTTCTTTTCCTATTAGGATGGTGGAAGGGGAAGGAGTGATTGTGGCAATCCTTTTACAAGTTCAAGTTCTATGAATTTTCCCTTTCTCAATGCTCAAATTAGATGAAGTTAGTCTTGTGATCATTGAAGTGCCATTAACATTATAAGATTGTTTGCTAAGAAAATTGTATCTTGTGTTGAGATCATAGCTAATGTAGATTAGGATAGGCTCTATAATATCCTTTCCTTGAATTTCTAATCCCTTTCCTTAATAATTTATTCTTTTGAAAATCTTATTTATGATAGGATACCAAATTTTAAAGAATTATGCTAGCTCGTGTGTGTGTTTTGTTGAGGATAGTTAGAACTATCTTTTATCCCATTTTTGAGAGACTTTGACTTCATATGGATTATTTTTTAATATAGGAAAATAGGTTTTCAAGGGACCTAAAATGCTTTACAACAATAGCATCTAGTCAAAAGTCACCATGCACTAACCCACCACTAGAGATCAACTTAAAAAAGGAATAAAAATAGGGGAAAAAATCCCCAAAATCCTTATAGAGTTTGCAATAATTTTTTATTTACTTTTTAATAAAATTTGACTTTGTATAGTTATTTGATCTAACTTGATAAGATGATATTATTTTTTTCTTATCATGTACAATTTACTTTTCACATTGTGTATATCTATCATTCCTTGACCATCTTCAAGTATTTGATGGTATCCATTATGACTTCATAATATTCAAGATTGACGAGATTAAGGTCATAATGATAACTTTTCCTTTGATGATTTTGAGGGGTATGATCACTACTCTTTATTCCATTGTCCATATTTTCTTGGCGACCTTGAGTTTCTTATCATCATATTTTCTTATTAAATAACGAATAGGATTATTTTGGATAGTATACATTTTAATTAGGGTGTAGAATTGGATCTCTTGATCATGAATATGGATATGGCCACTCTTATGTGTCCTTACTATTTTATATAAATAAAAATAGTTGATTAACTTTTACATTCAATTATGAAGAGGTCATGCCAAATCATCTTGGTCATTATATTATTATTAAAACCTCAAAGTAGGTTAACTTAATGGCTTGTGAAAATATATTGAAGACAAAAAATAAACATGCAATATGCTTCTATATTGCTAAGTATGCAATTGCTAATGTGTTCATGAAATTGCATATGTGTTTTTCTTAAATGATGATGTAAGTACATGTTCTAGATCTAGACTTTGGATGATGGCCTATTAGTCTCTCAATCGTCACTTATGATCTTTTAAGATTTATCTTTTTATATATTAAATTCAATATTAAATGTTTCTTTCTTCACTCAAGTGAGGAAAAAATACATGAAAAGTATGAAGCATGTCATAGAAAACAATATAGAAGTTTAAATGAGATTCATTATGAACAAGGCTTTCGAAGTGAATCAAAAGGGATTATAGAAGATATAAAGGAACACACCAAATACGACTCAATGAATAATGAAAAGAAGATAAAAAGATGAAGTAAACAAATGTATGCTTTCAGTTTACATGGTAAGAATAGTTGATAAGAAAGGTGGTGTATCATTCAATTATACAAATTGAGCAATTGATAGAAATTACCAACTAAATGTAAACTATAATCGCCCAATATAACCTCTGTTTTCCACACTCATCATGGCAATGACAAATCATGGGCATCTAGCTTTCATTAGTATTTCTATTTTTCCTGCGACACCTTTGGAGAAATATATGCCTATGATATTGTGAATGTACTGGAGATGAGTAAAATATTCCAAGAATTAGGGTCTTGAATAAGACTAAAATAAATATACAAGTTTAATAAAATGAGATTGTATGCTTTACATGTGGCCCAAAAAAGGTTCTGAAAGAAATAATAGCAAAGTAATTAGGTATTTTACATCATTGTTAGCAGGGTTTTACCTGTTGTCTCTAGAACAATCAAGTTATAAGAATTGTTAATTAGTGGACATTAGTGTTTTTGGGTAGTTGGGAAGATTTTTTTTGAGTTTATGTAGTTTGATTTGTTGTTAAGATTTTATCTAAACTTAAACAAAAATTTAGTATATTATTTTCAACATGAAAAAGTAAAATTTGATATCATACAATCATTTTAAATAATTGAAAATAAATTTGTAATGACTACTACATTGGAGCTATAATAGATTAGCCCTAATCTATCTCAATCTCTTTATAAAAAAGACGAATCCATTTACAATTGATTGTTCCAAAAATCTGATATCTCATTTAAATATTTTAAAGAGATATAAAAGATAGTATAGATAATTAAAATTGGTGTAGCTGAAAATTTTAGAAGAAAAGGAATTACATGATTGTGTTCTTTTCTTAGATACCTAGCCGTCGAATGCTATCCGATATCACATCTAAAACAAATCTGATCAAAGAATAATTACAAATCAATACACTTTATCAGATTATAAGCCGAATGAAATGCTTTAAAAATAAGCTTTATTCTCTAGCTGTTACATTTACCCCAGACAGCAAGTAAAGCCTAGCTAGCAATGATGTGAAGAATCTGATTGCATTGCTGTTAAAAGTTCACCCAAAGAGTAAATTACTTAAAACTTGCTATTCATAGGCTATGTGTCTTTTTGAAATCAAGCCATCTTTAATCCATCACTCTCCTTTCGTACCCAAATCTGTGAATAATTACATTAACATGTTGAATGTGGCCGAAATTTTTATACGAAAAGGAAGAATTAAATGATTGTGTTCTTTTCTTAAATACCTAGTCTTGGAATGATATCCTATATCACATCTAAGACGAATATGACCACTTTACCAGATTAGCTGAATAAGTGGCTGAAAATTTTATACGAAAACGAAGAATTAAATGACTATTCTTTTCTTACATACATAGTGTTAGAATATTATCCTATATCACATCTAAAACTAATGTGATCACTTCATCAGATTAGCCGAATGAAATACCTTTCTAAATCAGCTTTATTCTCTCGGAGTTAAATTTGTCACAGACAGCAAGTAAAGCCCAGCTAGCAGTGATGTGAATGATCTGATTGCGTTGCAGTTAAAGTCTCGCCCAGAGAAAGTAAATTACCAGCCTGGCACTTATTTGGGTCACACGAAAAGCATAAAACCTCTTATTACATAACTTGTACGCGAACATGAATCTAATTTAAGAGTGAAGCTCGTGGAATGCTTTACTAATCTCTGGAAGTTTTTCAATTTGCTCCTTCATGATGGCAGCACCTGCAAGTGAAGAACAACACTTCATTTCCGATAAATGGACTGCTGAAATCGATAACTTTCTGGCAGAGAGCGACAAACCTGTGAAAATTGTTAAAGCGAGCATGTGGGTGCCCAGGGCTCTGATCAATGCCAAGCAAGATGCATACAGTCCTCAATTGTTGTCACTCGGGCCTTACCACTATCGCACTCTGAAAGACCAAACTCTGGCGCCCTACCGCCAACGCATCACCCATCTTTGCCAGATGGATTTTTACAAGCTCAAATCCATTGGAGATGCCACAATAAATAAGACAGACGTCATCCCCAACTTTCTCACAAAAGTAACAAATATGGCGTCTGAATTTGAGGAGTTCTATGATTGGAAGATCAACAACAAAAAAAAGGTTCGGGCGCATGATGATGTTGGACGGCTTCTTCCTCCACCAGTTTCTGATAAATGGATTCCATGTTCTTAAACGGGAGTTCAGTCAAACAGAAAAAAGGTACACTGAATTTCTTATGCCTATCCTTACAAGTATTAGATGTGATATTGTGAAGCTGGAAAATCAGATCCCTCTTTTTCTTCTGAAACAAATAGATAGTGATCTGAAATCCAATACAGTTCAAAATTTTCTCTCAACTCAAATATCTCAGCTCTCCTGCTTTAAATCATCTTCTGATGTGAAGATTGAATACGATGGAGAGCACCATCTACTTGGTTGCATCCACAAATATGTTTCCTCCTCATTGGAGATTGACAATTCACAACAACAGCAAGCTAATCCCAGGGAACCCACCTTTTGTGAAAAGTTCTTTACGGTTGTAGACGACATGGTTGCGGCCCTGTTAGTTCTCTTCTTTCGTCACCCAGCCAGAGACCGTACTAATGATTTCCTCAACAGTTACAACGCAAAAGAGCTCGCAAAGGCTGGAATTCAATTCAAATCTGGGTCGGACAAAATCAGATTTGACAAGCAATCTGACACCATTTTCCTTCCCATGATTGAAATTTCAGACAACTACACAGAAGTAATGATGAGGAATTTGTTGGCGCTGGAGTTCAACGACATCAAACGCCCCAAGAATGTGACTCAGTACGTGGAACTGATGGATTGCCTGATCGACACACCGGAGGATGTTACCCTGCTGCGAGAAAGCGGGGTAATTAAGCGGCACAGTATGATGATAACGGATGAGCAGGTGACCAAGATGTGGGACGGCATGGGGAAGCCTCTGTTTTTTTCAGGGTTTGAGGAGCATCCGCAAGCAATAAAGAGTGGGATCAGGGAAGCGGTGATCAATAAATACTACAATAGCAAGGTGAAAAATTGGTGGGTGGAATTTCGTGGGGAACATCTTTCAAAACCATGGAAGACACTGGCGTTGTGTACTGCAGTTCTTGTTGTGGTTCTCACCGCTGCTCAGACCTACTGTGCTTTTGCCGAGTGCCAAAAGAAATCCTAGTCATAGACGACCCCAAATATGTGTACTACTAATTTGAATATGTTTGCAGACATATAATTTTCATGGTTGATAATACTATTGTTGATTTTGATTGTGCAACTTTTTTCCTTTTATTTTGTGTCTCTGATTTAAATCTAGACAAGGAACGATTGTAATTTTACTTATTAATGCTTAAATTTGTGGAGATGGGTTTGGGCTAGTGACTTTGATGATAGATATCTTTATATACTATTGTTTAGTTAAACTTTTGATTTAGATGTATGTTAATTCAAATTATTCTAATTAATTATATATATATATATATATATATATATATATATATATATATATATATATATATATATATATATATATATATATATCAACATCTATGTAATTCCATTTATTTCTATTGAAAAAGAGACATTAAAATCAATGTTTATATTAGAAAATTATATTTTTCAAAATATTCGGGTTTGTAAAAAAAAAAGATAATTTACATCATGTCAAGAGATGCACATTGCAATATGAATTTTCCTCATTCATTTTGAGTTGTTAAATTAAATGAAGGATTTCTTAAATTGATTATGGTTGTAGAAATGCCATATTTATTTTCACTTCTTAGTATAATCTTTCATAAATTAATTCATTGATTTCACTAATTACCTCCAAATTAACTATTCTTCTCTAAATATCAATTGGTTTAGGTAATATAACAAACTAAACATAATTAATCACCCTCCATAATGCTATTTTAACTAATGAGTTTCTTCTCATCGTATGTTGGTTAAATGGTAGTGATATTATTGTGTAACCAAGGTTCGAACCCTTGCTAGGCCATTGCAATTGTCAGGCCTAATCAAATAAGCTCACAAGTGTGAGACTCATCTTTAGAAATTGAGTACTAGTTCATAGCTCCAAGTTAAAAGTGTTCATGTGGAGCTAGAGGGTTTGTCATGCCAGTGTCATCGATCACATTAAAAAGTTTAGTAGACACTTACTTAAAATTTTTTTTTTACCTCAATTAACTAAATCTCTTTAATCAATTAAACCTATCAAAAAATTGAACAACCAATCAATTAAATAATACATGTTTATTTTATTGATTAGATTAATTGACCAATTTATACTATTTTGCTCCAATTTGAATTTCTCTCTCCTACCACTGAAGGTCATAAAACTTTATTTTTTTAATATCGTCATCCATATTCAAATGAAGGAGAAAATTTAGACTCTCCATCCATTTGCATGTCTCCTTAAACTATTTTACCTTACTCTTGTGTGAGCATGCAAACTGTAAGAACCTTGACCATCCATTTCGTCTCTAAATCTCCACTCTTGATTTGTCTCCAACATCCATGTGTAGTTTCTCACAACTCCTTATATCTTGTATTTTAAGGATGTCACATTGATTGATGAAAGTATACTACACCTCTTCTTGGTACTTGTCAAGAGGATTGGATGTACATCTATGCATGGAAATTAGTGTCTTTGGCTTCATTATTCAATCTATTAATTCAATCTACAACTTGGAGAGTCTATTTAAGAAGGCTTACCAAAAGATGTTGAGAAAAATATAATTAAATGTTGTCGAATTTAGTGACATCATACAAAAAAGAGAACCCACCTTTCAATCAATTAACATTTGAAACACATTACATAGATAAAACTGTATTGTTATTTTATGAATATAACTCCTTGATTCAATTAAAATTTGATGTCCATATTTTTTGTACATCTAATAGAACTTTTATCTCAACAATAATATTTCCTTTGAGAGTCCCTTTGTATAAAATTTATAGAGTTGACATTCTTGGATGCATTCTAGGTCCCTAGATTTTATTCATTTATCGTAGCAATTATGCCAAAGACTAATTTCTATATTGTCATATATAGAAACCATGTTGTATGTTATATACATATTAGGTACCATTTGTGAGCATATTATAACACCATTTATTTTCCCATAGTGCTTGTTCTTTGGCTTATGACTTCTATTTTGTTAGGTTTTTCTTGAACTGTGATAGTCCTTTTCTTTTACTCTTCTCATTATGTTTTTTCCAATTTTGATATGCTATAATTCACTTTCATTTAGCTTGACAATTTTTGTAACATTAAAAATTTTTTTTTCCCTCTATTTTGTTGGGTTTGGAATGAATATACGAAATAACATTTGTACTTGAAGGTTTACGGTGAATTCCTTTGGAGTATACAACATATTATGTGGCACCTTTGCATTTATCATGGTGTTTGTGTTTATTTTTTGTACCCTCACATTTCCTATGCTAGTTATACCTTCCCTAGATATCTAGGCCCTTTATACTCATGTATGAAATCTTTTCTAACTTTTCTTCCTCGCTTCTTCCAATTCTTTGTGTTCAATATTTTTAGTTTTAGGGATAAACTTTAAGTTTATAGGTTTTTAACTACATTTATTATGGCACTTGTGGCTTCTTTGACCTTTGCATATGTTCTGGTACATGTACCTTTTTTAACTCAATTTTGCATCTTTTTTATTCAGTTATCTTGTTTTGCATTCCGAGAGAAGAATTTTTAGTTTATTTTGTGTTTTCTAATGTTGACACTATAGTTTAGTTATCAAAGTATGTTGCAAATAAAGTTAAATAGAACTTCACATTTTTATAGTATTATTTTTCATTCTCTTGTATTTATAATTTGACACTTTAATGCATTAATTATGCCTTTTATTTCAGTAAATCAATTTTTTTAAATAAATCTTACAAGATCATTAGAATTACTATCCGTGAGGGACTAGTATTGGCCACTATGAATTATTTATTTATTTTCTGACTCATTTTGTAGCAATTTAGATAGAGTGCTTGCACTCATGACTAGAGAATGTATAATATTAATTTGAGAGATAGCTAATAATCTAGCATGAATGGTCATTTCTCTCTCCTAATGTGGATTGTGTCTTTGTTAAATGTAATCAATGATATAGGAGTTTCTACCCTTGATAATGAAAAGGTGAATAAACTTCCTTTTATGACCCAAAATTTGTCAAAGAGGGTTGAGGATCTTAAATTTGCCCATGAGCATAGAATTGAGGCCCTAGAGGATGACATTCTAAAAATTTATGATAGATTGATAGTTGTAGTTGGATTTAGCAATACAACTATTGAAACAAGTTCAAATGATCTCAAGAGGCTAAATGATTAGGCAAATATTTCACATTGATTGTCCAAATGTGTTGTTGTTTTGTTGGTTGGAAGCTACAAGTCAAAGAAACAAGGAGTTGAACAAGGTGTTGGTTTAGACTTGTTTCTCGTCTCTTCCACAAGACATAGAAGCAAGGACAAAGGAGCTACACAAGTGCTTACTATGGTTAACAAGGTGAAGAATATCAATGAAGAAATAATAATGAAAAATAAAACTTTGTTGAAAAGTCTACAAGGTTTCTAGGAGGTATTCTCATGATTTTCTATTGATATTTTGTGTGGTGTATTCCCCTATTTTTTAATGTTTACTATTTACAAGGATGTTTCTCTTGTTTTTGGATAGATGATTACTTGTGGGCTTGTGACTGGTTTTGTGTTGTTTTATTTTCTAGACTTTTTGGTTGTTTAGGGTTTAGGTCCCTTCAAAACTTTTTTTTTAATAAATAATATGAATAGTCATATCTAAGGATAAATTATATACACTGGTCTCTAATGGAGCTTCTACTTAAAAAATTTGTGGACTAATAGTTCTACTGAGGTACTAACAAAATAGAACAAATAATTCCAACAATGATTTGAGAGATGTAATGAAAAATAGTTTGACCCTACTCATCACAAAATATACAAAAAATAGTTTAACAAAAAAAAAGTAAACAAGACAAATTAAACAACATAAAAATAGGCAGTAGGATTGATAATTTGAGGCCTAACAAGAAAAAAATGTGACATGTATAAAGGTAAAAAGTCAATGAATAATTGGAGACCTATAAGGACAATAAGATTAGTAAAATAGAAGAAATTACATAAGCCTCTCGATGACATCAATATAATGACGAACTCAAAACCATTTTTTTTAAAGAAGCATTAGATCAAGTTGTGTGAACCAACATCTATAGACATAAAACAAAGCATAGTAAAATAATTATACCAAAGTCAACATCCATTAAGTTGTAACATAAGTGTACATATAGATGTGATAGTGCAACCAAGTCCAACCATGAAAGGAGCGATGAAGTAGAGTAGTGGCAAAACCACCCAAGAAACTAGGATGATCTCAAAATGAAATTGACACATCTCTATTGGAGTCATAAAAAATGGTGACTAGTGTAAAGAAGTGTCAAATGATCATGAACGACTAATTAAGCTTGATAAATCTAAGTGTAATAAAATAAATACACAAACACAAGTAATAGATACTCACTAGAATGTTTGACTGGCAAATATCTGAACAGTTTAGGAGATTACTTGATTTAAACATAGCATATTTTTATTTTATTTTTTAAAATTCTTGAAACATTATTTATGTAAACCCATTCAATGTTCAATTAACTAATTTTGCCTTATCTCATAGCTTAATAGACCTTCACTGCATAATAGAAACGACAATCTTTCTTTCAATATACATGCAATAGTGTACACTAATAATACAATTCCATTACAGTAGTGTAGAGTAATGATACAATTCCATCCTGGCCAGTTCTTCAATCCTAATCTAAAATCTGAACGGTCTCCAGAGATGCCTGTCCAACCAATTTCTGATCTTGATTTTGTAATAATTCTTGATCAACGTTTCTCTGATTACAGCTTTAATACCCTGGGGCTTCTCCACAAACCCTGAAAAAAACATTGTCTTGGCAAGCCCGTCCCACATCTTGACCACGTACTTGTCCGTTATCATCATGCTCTGCCGATCAATCACGTTGTATTTTCGCAGCAGACATACGTCCTCTGGTGTGTCGATCAGCCAGTTCATCAACTCCACGTACTGTGTCACATTTTTGGGACGAGAAGCGTCGTTGAATTCCAGAGCAAGCAAATTCCTCATCACCACATCAGTGTAGGGGTCCGATATTACAATCTTGGGAAGAAAAAGAGTGCAAGAATCCTTTTCAAATCTCAATTTACCAGGCGCCTTTGCCAAAGATTTGAACTTTATCACTACCTTAAATAGCTCTTTTGCATTATATCTGTCCAGGAAATCTCCACGGCCTTGTTTGGCTGGGTGAGGAAAGAAGAAGACAAAGATGGCTGCAACCACGCCGTCAAATGATGTTCTGATTCGCTCACACCATATACGATTCCTAGGCTTATCTTGTTGTTGTCGTTGTGCGTTATGGGTCTGCAAGAAGGATGAGGCATATTTGTGCCCGCAAGCTAACAGATGAGGTTCATTTTCATAATCAATCTTCAAACTATGAGACAATTGAAAGCACGAGAGATGAGGAATATGAGAGTTGAGACAAAACCCAAGAATCTTGTTGCATAGAGTGCTTTCTATTTCAAAGAGAATGTAAAGAGGGATCTGATTTTCCAACTTCATAATATCACATCTAATATTTGTAAGTGTCGGCTGAGGAATTTCATTGTTTCTTTGCCTTACCTCTCCTCGAAGATCATGGAGCCCATCTTTGAGAACTTGGTAGAGAAAGAAGCCATCCATCATCATGGTCTTCGCGAAATTTATTGGGTCCTCAATCTCTATCTTGTAGAACTTCTCAAAATCCGAGATCATCTCTTCTACATGATCGAGGAAGTAGTCGAAGAGAGTGGGCTTGTCTTTTGTTGCATCTCTTGCAGAGTTGAGCTTATAAAAATCCATGACTTCTTCTTTTAGAGAGTTGTTGTGATATGGTCCTAGAGAGACCATTTGAGGAACATATGCCTCTGGCTTGGCTTTAATCAGAGACTTGGGCACTTTCAGGCTCGTGAGAAAGTGCTTATCAACCTCCACTACCAAACTTCCAGAACCTGGCTGTTCCTCGTCAGAGTCAGATAAATTTGATGACGACATCGAAAAATGTAAAGAGGATTCTTAAATTTTGGATATTAGATAAGATTGGCGTTAGTATACAACTTATAAGTGGGTGTGTGCTTTTCTTGTGACCCAAGTAAGTGTCACTCTCTTAGCTCACTGCGACCTGGGCATTGCCTCCTCTGTACGGCAAATTTAACTCCAAGAAATCAACGTTGATTCGGAAAGAATTCCATTCCTCTGACAGAGATTTGATGTGAATTTCGCCAAAAGAAGAAATCTGGTATAGGAAGAGGGCATCCAACAACATCATGCGTAGAACTCCTCAAATTCCGACGCTTTCACTTTCAAAACATCCATCTAAGAAAGTTAGTTGAGGGATTTGTGGTATGGGTTCTTCTTTCAAAACACCCTTCTTGCTCTCTTCAAGAAATTTTTGGACCTCAACCGTCCATTCTTCAGAAATTAGTTGTTGCTCTTCACTTGCAGCTGTTGCCATCAATAACGACGAAATTGGGAAACTGCTGGAAGGAAATAAAGCATTTGAAGTTCAATTTCTAATGGTAGATTTAAATGGACGTATGCTTTTCGTGTCACCCAAGGAAATGCCATTCTGGTAAATTTAGTTCTTGTTGATGAGATTCTAATAGTATCGCAATCGGATCCTTTGCATCATTGCTAGCTGGGCTTTAGTTGCTGTCCCCAGAAGAATTTGACTAGAAGAATTTGACTAGAAGAGAATAAAGCTGATTTAGAAATTATTTCGTTTGGCTAAAAGCAATTTAAAGTAAACATTTGATTTAAGAGGATTCTTTAAAGTGCATTATTTTGGATTAGATCGGTTTTAAATATGATAAAGGATGACATTCCAAGACTAAAAATCAAGAAACGAATCCAACCATATAACAATGATTAAGTGCAATTGATTAAGGATGGTATAAAACATAATATGAAGGTGAAATGGGAACGATAATCAAGAAGATTCAAATGATATTATAGAAGATAAAAAATAAAACATGAAAATATTGTAAAGTACACAAAAAGATAAAGAATCAAAGGCAATGTAAGAATAACATATTTAATATCATTAATTTCAACAAACTTAACAATTGACTTTGATAAATAAGACAAATTGTAGATTTGAATGAAAACATCAAATGAATAAATTGAAGCTATTAAAAAAATATTTTTAAAAAAAACATTACGGCAGAAATATAGATTTAGTTGATTAAATCTATATAGTCCAACATATGCTTTTTTGCTCTGATTTTATGTGTAAGTCTTGGAAAACAAGAAACGCTAATCTGGGAACATTGGCTATGCTTGAAACAATACAAATATTGTAAAATCAACTGACATTTTTCAAGGCATGCATGATAAATGGTGCTTTAAATAAGTTTTTCTTTCTTTCATAATAAAGACTACATGCATATGTAGTAAAATTAACATTTTTTCCCAGTTAGCTTTTAATTGCCCATGCTTTGATTTTATTTTTTTAAATTATCCTTAATTGACCATTGTATTAGACCAATAGTTTATAAGATAATTTATTATTCATTGAATCAACTGGGGAAGAGCTGTGATCCTAGATAATACAACTTGACACGTAAATAAAAAAACTCAAACCATTATAACCTAAGGACTAAGAACTATGCAATAGAAAAATTAACTAATGTTAGTGTTTTTAATTGTCCACATGGATTTATTAAGTCTTGTTAGGTGTCCTGGTTAGGAGTCACCTACTTGACTTGTTCTAGATGAGTTCTCTAGTTGGTTGTTGACATTTAGGAGTCTACTAGAGATGCGTCAATTTCATTTTGACACATCATCCTAGTTTATTGGGTGGTTTTTCCACCAATTCAGTTATTTCCTACTTTCAAGGTTGGACTTGGTTGCACCGCCATTCCTATATGTATCTTGCTTCTACAAGCTAATGTAGGTCAAATTTTCTTATTGTGATTTTTTTATTCATTCTATCTCTTATAGATCCTAAATTATTCATGGTATTAGAACAATTGAAGATTTTTTCAAGCCAACAGACTATTAGGCGAAGGGTTTGGAAGTTGTTTGTCTATGTCATCGCATGTCGGTGACTCATCTTCGTCGTCGGCCCTCATGGGGGAGGTGGAACCTTTTTGGGGAATTTTAGCTCCTAGTCACATCAATTTATAGACCCTAGTTCTTTCCTACCCTAGTAGGCTTAACATTTTCCCTTCTTTTCTATTTTGACAAAAAAAATTGGTAAATACTTTTTTACCATTAAATTTTTTTGGAGGAAAATTTTGTGAAGTGACAAAATTCTTTCACTCGTAATTTTTTCACTTCAACTCAAAATTGAGTTCTATTTTTTGCATATCATGAATCTAATGGACACACTCATGCATTATCATTATAAAGTGTTATTTTTAGTATTGTTTTGAGTTTGATTACAAAGCACTCCTTCTATAAAGTGCCAAAATAACAAGCCAAAGATACGAAAGCGGGAAAACTTGGTGTGTTTTCTATTTTAAATTTTGTTAGTTCAAAGTGATCATTTATTTCACAAATAATACCTTCCATTTGAGAATTCTATAGAATCCTCTTAATAAATGGAAAATCAAATTTGGATATTGTGGAATGTATAGGAACATAGCATAAGAATGTTAGTTTTTGTAAATTGAGGAAATGCAACAAACTCTTCTCAATCATGATATTACCTTACATGATTATCCAACTCATATAGAGACACCATCTAGTCTTACTTGGCCATCTAGTGGGACACCATCATTTGTTCCCACATCTGATTCTATTTTTCATTCATCCATCAGTTCCAAAGATTCTTTGCATTGGGTGTTTTCTATAGTCCTACTAGATCTACCACATTGGGATGCATATTTATCAAACATAGAATTTTTTTTTTAGATTCCCTTCTCGCACATTTGGATGATAACATTGAAGATATTCATCTTGTATATTGTGATACCTTTCATGAAGTTGCATCACCATTTCCTCATTTGGACATTTGTCTTACCTCACCTATATCAACTCCTATTGTGACAGATTGTGCATACCTTCATGAGTTGTCATATCTAACTCATCTATCTACATCTACAAGAGTATCAAATTCACATTGGTCCAAACATAACCATACATCCATGTTCCTTGTTCCCAAATCTTTCATGGTACATGATTCTTGACGTATTAGCATTAGCTTGGATATATTTAAGAATCACTCGAAGGAAACAATAGAATAATTTTACTCTTTGGATTATATATAGTATTCAGATACATTCATCTTGCTTCTTAATCATTGATGGTGTTGTTTCTTCCTAATGGGAAGATTTTTTTTCAATGTTCATTAAACATCTTTAGCATCCAATGTTGAGAATCTACCAGCACTACATAGAATTCATCACTTCATATTTTCTGGGGGGTCATATGATCTTCTCTACTTTCTCTCCTATAGGGAGAACATATTGTACTTTTTGGTAGAATTAGTCCACGAGGGATATCATAAATCTTGCATCTGTCACTCATATTCTACACTTGTACATTCCTCTATATCTTATCTCTTTTTGGAGCGAGATTTTGTTCTGACTAGGTTTTCCTCATTTCTCCTTACTTTTGAGTTATTTGAATTGTAAATGAGTTGTCCACATTTCCTTATTAAGTGTAGTTAGGTGTTACCTATTTGACTTGTTCTAGGTGAGTTGTCTAGTTATTTGTCGATATTTAGGAGTCTACTAGAGATTTTTTGATTTGATTTTGACACATCATCCCAATCTATTGCGCATTTTTTCCACCACTCTAGCCATTTTCTCCTTTTTTTAATTAGACTCAATTGCACCCTCACTTCTATATGTATCTTGCTTCTGCTTGCTAATCTATGTCAAATTTTATCATTGTGATTTTGATGCAGTGAAAGGCAGGAGAATCCCCGATGGAGATGTCCTAGCCCGTAGCAAATAACCACACACAAGAATATATTAACAATACAAAGATATAGATCCACACAATGCCAATACTCATAATAGAATCATCATATTTTCATCCAACATGCCCGGCTGTAAGGCCTTCCGGGTTACGGCCAAATACAATGCAATTACAATAGAAACTCCACAAGATCTCACAAGATCCAAACCAAAACCCTAGCTAGCCCAGATCCACACACTAGTAGGAACCCCCAAGGAAGATCTAAACTTGTGCTCGCAAGCCCACCAAGCAATCTCCTTGTTTCCCAAGCCACAGCTACTAGCTCTCCTCAAAACTCGCTCCACATCCACCTCCTCTTCTCCCAAGTGGATGAATCATTACTAAAGACTTCCCCCACAACCCTTACTTATACCAATCTAAGCCACAGGTTGGCCCTGAAAATAAATTAAATACAAATACCGAAATTAAATGCCACAAGTCGGCCAACAACAACAATTAAATGCCCAAAATAGATGTCTTAGTAAAATTGTGATATCTCCTAGCTCTGAATGAATTAGAACTTGTGCTTCAAACCGTAGTTAGAAATATAGACCCTCTTCAATCCTTGAAATTTGTATCCTCTAACTCTTTGTGGAAAATTACTTATACGGCCTAAAATAGGCACCAAAATCCCAATCAAGGCCGAGCTCCCCTAGGCCATGCTAAGCAACCAAGACCATGCCAAGTTCCATTAAATACATCAAAACCAATTACCCAAGACCCAAGTAGGTTTACCCAACTCTACCAAACCCCTCACATATGAAAATAAGTCCACACAACTCAATCAAATCTCCCAAACATGCAGGATAGCCAACTACCCTGGGATGCTCCTGCATCAGACTCCCCAGGTGCGAAAAGAAGTATGCCTCATACTTTGACGCTAGATGAAATATCTGCAACCATCTCCATCTTCACCAAAGGCTTCCACTCCAACAGGGACAATATAACCAACATGCAAATCACCCAAATCCGCATCCATCCGTCAACCACTAGAATCTCAACCATCCAGTCAACATGCTCACTCCCAGGAACAAACTGAACATAGTGCCTCACCAATATTCTCTGTAGCGGATCACTACCAACAACAACAATATCCTCAAACATGAAATCCATGTCACCAACATGTAAGCTCAAATCCACAATAGGAGCAACATTGAAATCCTCAACCATGTCAACCACCAACAGGTTCACATCAGGAACATACAGATCTGTAGTATCATGTAGATCCTCAACCACATCAACAACTAGTGAATCCACACTAGCAACATCCATATCAACAACATCCATATCACCAACATATGGATCATCACCCTTATCAAACTGATTATCCATGACCAAGTGCTCCACAATTTCCATGTCAGACTCAACCAACTGATCATGAAAACCAACCTCAATCACAGCATCAACAAGGTTAGGAAGCTCCATAGAAATATCCACAAGTTTCTCCGCAGGTTCTGCATCAACCTCCACACACTGATCAACAAAACCAACTTCCATCTCGACCTTGCTATGCCCTCTTCTCTCTCAAACAAGTCTTCTAACCGGCCAGACAACTCGCTTCCTGATCGGTAGACTCCAGCTCCACGGTTTCAAGATCTCTCGAACTCTCTTATGAAATTTAGCTAGAGATGGATCACTCTCAACCATCCTTTCCTTAACTTGATTAGTCAATCTAGCTTCCAACCAAGCAAAAGTCTTTGAAATATTCTTCTCCACTACATCATGGAGTTTTGCAATCATCTCAGGGTCCAATCTTCTTAGAGCCATCTTCCAAGTTCTTTGCAAATCCTCTGTAGCAAATCACCAACTAGATCCAACCTTCAACTAGGTCCTAGTGAAAACTACCTCACATTCGGTGCTCTTTCCACACACTCAGGAACAACCTTCACTCTGAAAAACTCCACCCAAGGTCCTGGTGTAAATTGCCTCACATTCGGCGCTCTGTCCACACACTCAGGAACAACTATGCTCTAATACCACTTGATGCAGTGCAAGGCAGGAGAATCCCCGATGGAGATGTCCTAGCCCCCAGCAAATAACTACACACAATAATATATTAACAATACAAAGATATAGATCCACACAATGCCAATACTCATAATAGAATCATCATATTTTCATCCAACATGCCTAGTTCTAAGGCCTTCTGGGTTACGGCCAAATACAATGCAATTACAATAGAAAATCCACAAGATCTCGCAAGATCCAAACCAAAACCCTAGCTAGCCCAGATCCACACACTGGTAGGAACCCCCAAGGAAGATCTAAACTTGTGCTCGCAAGCCCACCAAGCAATCTCCTTGTTTCCCAAGCTGCAACTACTAGCTCTCCTCAAAACTCACTCCACATCCACCTCCTCTTCTCCCAAGTGGATGAATCATTACTAAAGACTTCCCCCATAACCCCTACTTATACCAATCTAAGCCACAGGTCGGCCCTAAAAATAAATTAAATACAAATACCGAAATTAAATGCCACAAGTCGGCCAACAACAACAATTAAATGCCCAAAATAGATGTCTTAGTAAAATCGTGATATCTCCTAGCTCCGAATGAATTAGAACTTGTGCTTCAAACCGTAGTTATAAATATAGGCCCTCTTCAATCCTTGAAAGTTGCAGCCTCTAACTCTTTGTGGAAAATTACTTATACGGCCTGAAATAGGCACCAAAATCCCAAGCAAGGCCGAGCTCCCCTAGGCCATGCTGAGCAACCAAGACCATGCCAAGTTTGATTAAATACATCAAAACCAATTACCCAAGACCCAAGTAGGTTTACCCAACTCTACCAAACCCCTTGCATATGAAAATAAGTCCACACAACTCAATCAAATCTCCCAAACATGTAGGATAACCAACTACCCTCGGATGCTCCTGCATCAGATTTTTTGCTTCATTTTATCTTTTACAGATCTTAAATTATTTAGCTAAAATCCTAGAATACAAAAAAAGTAACAACATATTCACATGCCTGCTATTATCCATATACTCTGTAGGATTTTTAACATAATCAAATTATATATTACCACAAGATTTTCTAATTACCATCCACATAATCAACGAAACAGTCCAAGTTCAAAGGTCCTAAGTATAAAAAAATTAAAAGTTCTTCATAGTCAAAAACATAAAATTCCTAATAGCTATCATTTCATAATTCTTAGACCTGTGGTGGCCAATCGCCTTAACTCTTTGTATCTTTAGTTTCATCCTTTCCTAAGATAACCTCCCAATTATTTCAGAGATTATTAAATTTCACTACCTAGTCTACATTTTCATCATCCTCCTCATGCTCTTTCTTGTCTTTGTCTCCTTCGTCTTTCCTTATCTTCTTATCCAAGTCCTCTTAGTTTTTTTATGACTAGAAACAAATGCAAACACAACATTTTTCATGATTCCATTTGTAATCCTACATGATCTAAAATAGCTTGATCAAATAGAAATTTGTTATGCTCAAAAGAAGAAACATTGTCTTCTAGAGTCATCACTCTATTTTATAAATTCTCATTTTTTTCATTGGGACTACAAATAGCTTATTTCTCTTTAGAGACATTAGGGGAAAGTGGAGCCTCTTCTTCAACAATTTTCTTATTGGAGAGAGGGGACACACATGCTCTATCCATAACCTCTTTGGAGTTGCAAAAATTAATTATAATATAGATATAATTTTTTCTTCATTGTCCTCATTAGAGTCTTCCTGCCCACTTGAATATTCTTTGTCCTAAGGGTTATCCAAAGAATCCTCCTTAAGTTCATACTCCAAGTTCATTTCAGGGATAATTTCATCTTTATTTTTCTTCCCTTTTATATCCTTTTAAGAAAATAATATGACCTTCTTTCTCTAGAAATCATCTCCTTCTTATTGTCCTCCTAGGTTTCTATTTCTCATTCCAATCTTCCATTTCTTAAATATCAACAAAATGAATACCATCTTTTGTAACCTTCCCCATTTTCTTATTTTAGTTAGACTCTATTTTCTCATAGTTCATTTCCTTTCTTTAAGGGTGGTAACTTGGAGCTCAGCTTCTAGAGTTTTTAGTAGGGGTTTTGGTGGTTTTACCCTTCTTATTAGGGTTAGGGTTATGCAATGAATTTCTGGATTCGATTGTGTGTGTATTTTTAGCATCAACATTTTGGATCACACTCAGTGATCCATCATCAGGATAGAGAAAATGCCAGGATGAATAGTAAAAATGTAGACTCAGCCTCTTCCAAGAGAAATATGAAGAGAAAGGGGGAGATATGACACGCTAACCTAGGTCTTCCTTTCTATTTTTTTGTTCTTTTTTTCCATGTGTTTCTTTTCTTTTGTTCATTGGTTAGTGTGTCATATCTCCCCCTTTCTCTTCATATTTCTCTTGGAAGAGGCTGAGTCTGCATTTTTACTATTCATCCTGGCATTTTCTCTATCCTAATGATGGATCACTGAGTGTGATCCAAAACGTTGATGCTAAAAATACACACACAATCGAATCCAAAAATTCATTGCATTACTAATGGATTGTGGAAATCTAATGTTGTTAAGGGTTAGGGTTTTCAGGTAAAAGACTACTTTCTATAATTTTCACAGTTAGAGAACTACATGGGGGTTTATGTTTTATATCAACTTCAGTCTGAGGGTAAGATATAAAATGACTCCTAAAATTCATGTTGGTAAAGGACACATATTAACCCTTGGTGCGGAGTGGAGGAAGCTCCTTTTTCTAATACTACTACTCAAAAATAAAAATAAGAAAAAACACATGTTTATCATTCACCCTTTCTAATATGGTTCAAGATTTTGAAATGGTAGCCATGGAAGGTGGTATATCTACCTTCTTAGATGAAATACTTCATAAAATGATAACATGCAAGAGGGTAAAGAGGAGGGAGAATGAATATTCCACACCAATTTTCATTAGAGGCCACCACCAACTTCTCACCCTTCTTGAAGAATTTCTTCACATAAGCCTTATAGTCTCTAGCACTCTATTTATCAAATTTTTCCCCTTCATATTTAAACCTGATAGCCTCTTCTCTTAACTTTGGTGTTACTTGAATCTTAATGCTACTAATTACAAAAAATACCTTTGGCCATGAGTTGTAGAATTTAGTCAATAATATTATATTATATCCTCTCATGGCTTGGAAGTAAGTGGTAAGCTCTGCCTCAACAAATAAGTTCTAAAGGTCTTCAACCTACATAATCTCCTTATAGTATTTTTATTCCAATATTTTTTTGAGGGCCACCCATCGCTATTGCGTTGGTAAACTAGATGTTGCAAATGTTCAACTAGTTGGGCCAACAATACACAATGGCACTGTAATTTAGAGAAGCCTTTTTCTTCTACTTTCAATAAAGATCTTTATCCTTTCTATAAAAAAAATTAAAAATATGGCTCAATAACATATGTCCTTTTCTCACATTAATTTTTGACACGTTTTGATTTCCATACTTTGTAATTATTATTTTGATACGATTCACTAGACTATTAATGGATATTTTTAAAGCAACTTGACCTTACCAATGTCCTTTCCACTCATTCCAGTGTTAGTAAAACAATTAGTACTATCCTTATCTTGATTAAATCTTTTTGACATAAATCATTTAGTGTGATGCCATATGTGTTTTCCTTTGAAATTAAAAGATCTTTCATTTCCATGCATGCCAATATACATTATTAATAATTTTATTACTAACTGGCCCAAAATATAAAATTTTATGAGTACTTTTTATTTCAATACTATCCAAAAGGTTAGTATTAAAAAAATAATTTAACCTCTTTTAATAAATCATCTTATAGTGCCAATTTATGAATTTGAAAAAAAATACGTCTTTCTCATTTATGTCATTCTTAGTTTGAGAAACCAGACCTATGACAACTCTTCCTCCCCCTCTTTTTTTCATAACCCAAATTTATTTTATTTACTTTTATTTTATTTCATTTATTTGTGATTAAAATTTAATTAAATTTTTTTACCTCATTATTTTGATCATTCTATTATTTATAAATTAAAAATTATATTAAATTTTATATACATCATACTATCCAGAGAAACCAAAGAATCTATTTTTTTTCACTTAAATTAAGTTAGTCAATGTATTAGAAAATGATCAATTCAATCTCGTAGGGTATATGTTTCTTTATGTTTCACCTTGTCATTAGCTTCTATATTTAATCCTTATGTTTTATGAATGTTGAAGTCTTGACTAAGTGTCTCTAGAAATGTGGCACAAATGTATACTTGAATTTGTATATTTTGATGATTTATATGAATTCTAATTATTTGAAAACTATGGTGATTCTTACACTTTTCAAGTTTCTTCTTTCCTTTTGAGTATGCATGATCTTATTATTTATCGTTGTTCTCTTTTGTATTTTATTATAATGGATTAGAATTGTAAAAATTAATTTTTTTCTTTCATTTTCTATAATCTCCCTTAGCATTTGGGGGCACTTTTTAGATTTAATAAAGCACCAACATTGGGAATTTAAACCCATATTAGCTATAAAGTCCACATATTTATTATCTTCTTTGAGTGTATGAAAGATTTCATACAGACAAAAGGTATTCAACATTCTCTTGCAATCTTCCATGAGACTATTCAAGTCCCACAGGAGGGAAATGTCTCACTTTATGTGGTCAGTTATAGGTTTTGAGTCCCACTCAAGGGTCAATTTATAGTAGTTAAGGTCCTTTATCCTCTTAATTCCCTACTGAACAACCATTGTTTCTACTTTTTTATTTGATCCCTTTACTAAATTCCTTCAATACCCTTCAATGAAAGTCCCTTTCCAACCCCTAATCACCTCTCTAGTAGGAGAAACATCCATGTTCCCTTTAATACATCCATAAAAAATTACACTTAATCTACCCCTCTACATGCGAGATTCAATTGATATTTTTTCTTCTTAGAATACCAATGTAATTGATATTAAAGATATTCTGAGATAAGATCCACAACTATTTAATTATATTTTCTTAGAAGTTAGGGATAAAATTCCCCTTAACAAATGAAGCAACATTCAAATTCTCCTTGATTTATTGTTTCACAATCTAAGAAAGCATTGAATTAGTTCTTCATTGATTTATGAGAACCCTATTATTATGTTCCCTCAAAATATTCCAAGTCACCACTGGGGGGACTTGTATCCAAACAAATTTTATAATCAGATGTTTAAAAGGATGATAGTGTCACTAAACCATCAAACACTTCATAGATATCAAGGTAGCCCAGGGAACTTCAAGAAGAGATAGGATTTGGTGCTAGATGTCCAAGAAGTAGGAGAAATCTAGGAATAAATGATCAATACTCTCACTATTTGAGAGTCATAAAACACACCTTTTAACCATGGAGAAACCTATCTTATTTAAATTGTTTATAATTAACAAATTTCCATGAGCTAAAATCCACCAGAAATATATAACTATCATGATCCCATGATGAATTCAAATCTTCTTCCATAGTTGGTTATTATCCTCGTAGGTCTCTATAGCCCAATATGTTGATTTAATAGTGAAGTCTCTTGAGCTATTTTAACTTAGAAAACATTGATCCCTACTTAAATAGTAAAATAAGGAGCAATCATGTAGCAGGGGAAGAAAGTTATCAATTTCCTCTTTAAGGTGTCTTCTATCTTGTATGAACCTTCCTCCACTAATTTGAATCTATTCCTTAAAATCTTTCTATTCAATTTTTTTACTCCACCATGAGAAACACAATGCCTCCATTTTCCTTAGTGAGGATTTTTCTTATATCCTTGAAAGAGTTAATAGTACCTAGGGGTCTATCCCTATCCCATATATCTTACCAAAATCTTGAATCTTTACCATCACCTTTAATCTTCATGTTTCCTTTATAGAATACTCTTCACTTTTAAAATGATATCAAAATGTCTATTGTGAAGATATTTATCCTTTATAATTTCAACCCAATCCTTGTAATTTTGAATCAAAAGCTAGCCAAATTTTACAATCAGGAATTTGTTAAATGATCTAATCTCTCTAATACCTAACCCCTCATTCCTCTTAGGAGTAAATTTTTTTTCCTATTTAACTAAATCCAATCTTGTTTTGTCCTCAATAACTATCCATAAGAACTTCCTTTATATTTTCCCTATATTATCACGAACCAAACCAAGTATTTAAAATGGAGAAAGAAAATAAATATCGATGTTGTAGAGACAAGTCTTGATAAGTTGGATCTTATATGCTTGAATTAGAAGCTTTTCTTTCCACCATGCCAACTTCCTTTGGAATCTTTCATTTAAATTATTCTAGTAAGCTAGAGGTAGGAACTTGATAGATAGGTGAAACCCCATATAGGAGTTAGGGAGGGAACTAGCACTACATCCCCTAATTTTATAAATTTAATCTTGGAGTCTTCTTTCTACATTAAAGAAATATAGATTATTTTCTTAGAACATAGTATGTTGTCTTGACACTTTAGTATAATTGTCCAAATTTTATTTTTATTATTTCACTTCTGAAATATATTATTCTCTAAATAAGATTGTATCATCAACAAACTATTGATGTGATTAGGTTTAGAGGGAGGAATTTCATTTAATACCTTTCAACATCTTCATTTCTTTATTATGTTGAATATTTCTTCCTAGCACTTCAGTGACCAAATTATGAAAAGATAGTGATACATGGGATCTCCTTGTCTTCACCCTTGACTAGTAGAGAAAAATCCTTTAGGGTAGCCATTAAATAAAATATAATACCTAGTTGAGGTAACATAATCTGGATTATCATATTAAGAAATTTCCCTTTAAAGCCATAATATTTTAGAACTAAATAAATAGGGTTTACTAAGAGACATAATCATAATCTCTCGATATGTCAACTTTTAAGATCATACCTTCCTTCTTTCTTGCCTCTATTGAATATATAATATCATAAGTAGTTATAATGACATAAAGAATATTTCATTCTTTCGTAAACCACCTTTGGTTTTTGGAAATCAAGCTGTCTAGAACAAGCTTGACTCTATTCAACATAATCTTAGAATTAATTTTATAGAAGATGTTATAGAGGCTAATTGGCCTATAATCTGTCATGTTCTTAGTTTCTTCCACCATAGGAATAATGGAAATAAAAGTAGAGTTTATTTTCTTTTGGATCTTACTATTTCTAAATCATTCATGGGCTACTTTAAAGATGTCCAACCCCATAATATCTCAAAAATCATGAAAGAACGTAGGACATATGCTATTAGGTTTGAGAGCCTTGTAGGCACCAAAAGAAAACACAACATCTTTGAGCTCTTGGAAAGTAAATTATTTCACTAATTTATTATTATCCTCTTCATTGGATAAGCATGGGATAATATCTAGTGTACTAGCAATGTTAAATAATTGACTATTGACAGTTTTACCCAGATCAACAAAAAATGAAATAACCATATTAGCTATTTCTTCTTCATCTTCTATTAAATTTCCATCTAAAAGTTGTAATTTATTTATTCTATTTATTCTTATAAATGTTTAAGAGTGGACTAGTGGAAGAAATTGGTTTTCTTATTCCCTTTCATTAGCCACTGTATTATTGACTTCTATTTCCAAAATACATCCTCTTTTACTAATTCTAATCCATCTCTCCCTCAAGGTCTTGTCTTCTTGATAGATTTATGCATCTTGTTCACCATTTTACTTTAGACATCCTTCATATACAAGGTATATTTCTTCTTGTCATTAAATATATTACCAAATGAGATTCTGTTCTATCTCTTGACCTTTTCTCTAATGGTTTTTAATTTTTAGATAACTTGGACCATAGGGGAGCTAATACAAGGGAGCTTCCACCATTTTTTCACAAGGTTTCAAAATTTAGGGTGTAGAGTCCACATTATCTCATATTTGAATGGAAAGGGACTAATTTTTCTTCTTTTATCATAATTTAAGATTACATCATTATGATATTATCCCACTTTTGATTGATTTTTTAAGGTGAAATTAGAAAGATTAGATCAATTTGAAGATATCAGCACCCTATCAAGTCTTACTTTATTAAGATAACTACCTTACTTCCTATTGGACCATGTGAAAATGGAACCTTGAAAAACTATATCAATTAGACCTACTACTAAGAAGAAGTTAGCAAGGTCCACCATACTATTATTAAACTCATCAGTACCTCCATATTTTTTTGAAAGATATAAGTGGGAGTTAATTTCACCCCCACCATCCATTTACTTAACTAACTACTTCAAATTAGGTAGGCAATATAATCCCATAAGGTTCCCATTAGGGATCTAGTATTTGGTGTGTACACATTGACTAAATTTCAAGAAAACCTTAAGTTATGGATTTTGAATGTTGTAATTAGGTAACTCTTAGTAGATCAAAATCCTATACCTGAAAGCTTTTGAGGGTTACAAAGAGTATAAATTCCACCTGAGGTGACATCATCATCATTGACCTCCCAATCAGATAAATTTTATATGTTCTTTATAATTTCCATGGACCCATCTTTTTTCATTTTAGTTTTCTAAAGTAGAAATATATTTCCTTTATTTTCAATAATCATACATTTAAGTATGTACTTTTTGGTAAGGCTATTCAAGCCTCTAATTCCACAAAATTATCTTCAGAGAAAACTATTATAACAAATAAATTCATCATTGGACTACTTAAACCACTCCATAGAGTTGTAACTTCTATTTTTTTATTTTTTTGCATTAGAGAAGCCATCAATGGTTTTCTCTTTCTCACTTGCTACTTCCTAATCCACTTCTCTTTCTCTATAATCCTTCTGTGAGGGTCTACCTTTCTTGGAATCACTTTCCATGTCTAAATTTTGTTTCTTATTCTTCTCTTTTTATTGAACACTACTCTACTCTAGCAAATCATGGGACTTGTTAGTATTTTTCTTAGCTTTAGAGGCTAGAGGAGTAGCTGCGAATACAAGTAATGAAAGGTTATAATTATGATTATTAACTCCTCAACTCTTATTATTATAATTTAGTATTGATATTGGCTCAATATTTTCTTTATTAGTAGTTATCTCTTCCAACGCACTAGAATCTTCAATACCAAGAAAAAAAGGGAGTGTCCTAGGAATGGAGTGAACCTAGCCACTACACAGGGCAATCTAATTAGTACAGGGAATATTTAGTTCCAAAAAAATCTTATTCACCTCTTTCTCCTAAGGTCTCATTGAAAGATGAGCACATTGAGTCTTTTTTTCCTTGATTTCCTCTTGGTTTTTACTATTTTTCTCTCTTGTCCTCTTTTTCCATAACTATCTAACCTTCTTCTAGAGTATTTTGGGTCATCTAAGCTTATTTATTCTCCCCAATAGCATTATCCAAAATTATCTCTTGTCCAACCTTTTAAATTTAAGTATTAAAATCCTCTAGATCTTTTTTCTTGATTGATCTAAGTCCTTCTTTCACCTCTTTCATAGTCTTAGGTGCCTATAATTCTTGTTCTCCATTTTTTCTTCTTTATTTTCCTCATTCATTATCTCTAATTGATTCCATGGTTATTAGAATCTATATACGTTAGTTATGTGGTCATGTTTTTCATAATTTTGATAAAAAATTGAATCATTCTCATACTTTAAATTCTCATCCCAGTTTCTAAACTTCAATTGGAGGGCTATGAAAGAAGGAAGAATCATTTTAACCATGACATTAACAAAGATTCTAGAAAAGATAAGTCTAGACCTTTTCTGATTAATTTTATCCATCACCAGATGTGACCAAAGGACTCAACAATACCCTTGAAAACTTCAAAGATCCATAAGTCTAGAGAGATCCCTAAAAGTCAAATCCAAGTTGGGGATAAAGAACCTAAATCCATTTTGGCATCAAAATCTGGCTTCCATTTACAAAGATATAAAATATTTTGATGATATCTCTAATAAGTCCATGGGCCACTTGTAAGAACATAATTACTATTTTCTTTATTTACAAAGCTAAAGAGATATAGGCTATTATTCAAATCATTAATCTTAACACTACCTTTAATTTTGTACTAGTGCAACCCATTTTTTAAGTTCTTCAATTGAAAGTCTAAAAGAGAGAGTCTTACCAATCAGAGAAAGATCAAACTAATCCATATATTTCTTTATAATATAATCTAAAAAGGAATATAGTACCATTGAATTTGCATAAATCCCCATACTTCTTATTTGAAATAGATTCACCCATCTTGGGTGGAATGGAACCTAAGTTCTTGTCAACAAAGGAAGAAGGATCCTCTTATAGGAGAAACAACTTTGCACTACAGTCAAAATGACCAACAACATTATTCCTTTCTCCCTTGAATAAGGAACCATAATTAGTAATCATGGAATCCAGTCCCTATTGTATTTTGGGATCCACATCCACATGAAGGACAAGGATTGGGAAACATACATTAGGTATCCTAACATAACACCCATACGAGTCTTTAGAAAGAAGAAAATGAATAGAGAAACATGGCACTAAAACCTAGCATATATAAAATAGTATGTTTTAATTGTATTATCTTTTAATTTATGATATTGAGAAATAATATATAATATTTATTTTTAACTATATTTTCAAGAATATTATTTTTAGTATAGTATGATATTAATGATTTTATAAAATATGGGTATGTGCAGGATCATGGTATGCAAAACTAGGCCCTTAAGTGGCAATGAAAATTAAGAAAATTAGGTTTAGGCAAGTTGACATAAAAATTTGAACAAGTTATAAATATTATATCAAAAATAGATAATAAGAGAAACTATAGAAAATTGAATTTAGTTTCTAAGATACTAGGAATTTTTTCAAAAATAATTATTCTATATGTTAAAAATTTTAAATTTCAATGTAGTAGTAAGGAAATTTTAGGAAGAAAATAAGTAGGTGTATGTCTGACCATCTTAAAAAAATTCAAATGATAATTTTTTTTTACAAGATTCTACATATAAGTAGTAGACTCATGTCTAGATGTCACACATATTGTTTTGTAATTTTTTTCCATGTAAATAATCAATTATGATTTTTCTTCTACAAATTTTCCAGAATACAAAATATCTCATGTCTGACCACGTTAACTTAGTCTAAACTTTATCAAATTGATTTTTTTAATAATTTTTCTTGTAGTACGAAAATAATAGAATGTGACACATATTTTGGATTTCAAAAATGTTATATATTTTGAAAGTTATAGCTATTTTTCAATAAGTGTATGAATGAGGACTATAAAGATAACAAGTAGGTGTATGTCTAACCACATTAAGCGAAATCAAATGATAATATTTTTTTAAAACATTCTAGATAAAATTAGTAGACTCATGTGCAGATGTGATATATATATTTTTTATATATATTTTTCAAGTAAATAATTAATTATGATTTTTCTGCTATAAATTTTCCTAAATATAAAAACTCTTGTGTTTGACCACCTTAACTTAGTCTAAACTTCATCAAATTGAAAGAATTTTTTATATTATTCTATTAGGTGAAGCATAGAATGTGATGTATATTTCAGATTTCAAAAATGTTATAGTTTGAAGTTATAGTTATTTTTCAAAGATTCTACCAATCAGGACTTCTTTTTCACATCGCCACTTTTTGGCATACCATGATCCTACACATACCCATATTTACATGTGGTAGTATGGTAATGTTAAAGAAGGTAACTTAAAATTTTATTAATGGCCTACCAAAACAATAATAAATTTTATTAGGAAATATTATTTAAAATCATGCAATATCTTTAAAAAGTATATGATTTAAGTATTTAAATTTTAGAAATAGTAAACAATTTATAAAATATTAGTCTATTAGCTAAAAAGATAAGCCTAATATTGAATTCACAATCACCCATGTTTTCAAGAGTCTTGAAAAAGCATGGCATTTTTCTTTTGCAATTATTCTTGATTATAAATAATATCTTACTAAAATGAAAGATCTGAGAAACATATGTAATCACATTGTTAAAATTCTAGATGAGTAAAGTACTTAGAATTTTTATCTTGAATAAGACTAAAATTAGTATATAGATTATTTTGTCACTTTTATGAAAAGGAGATGCAATGATTACATCAATACTAAAATATACTTTAAATATCATATTAGAGGTATAAAGAATATAAGGATTATTTGGGTTACATACGAACAATCTTATCAAGGTCAAGAAGATAAATAAATGTTAAGCCTCAAAGTGACTTATGTCTTCATCAAAATTGAAACCAAGATAAGAGAGGCATCACTCAAAAGAAAGAAGAAATAAAAAGGAGAGTAGAGTGTGATCACTAGCCTAATAAGATATTTTCTTACTATGGATCACACATAGGCAAAGTACTACAAAAGATGGCATTGAAGGTCTAGAAAAAAAAATTATGCTAGTGAATCCATAAAAGTTGATCATTCCTTAAGGAAATCATTGTCTTCATTAATAGATCCAAATATAGAATGACTAGGCCTAAGGAAAGAATTATCTCCATAGGGATCAAGAAAAATGATCAAGCCTAAGGAAAGAATTATCTCCTTAGGGATCAATGAAGTAGGATTAGTCCTTGAGGAAATCCTTGTCTCCATTAAGGGATCTAATGAAAGGATGAATAGAAGGAAAGTGTTGTCTCCTTCACCCTCTGTGTTAGAGGTTTCATTAAAAAATTAAGTATGTCTATGGAAAATGTGACATATAGAGAAAAGTGTATGTCCCCTTGTTAAAGTGATTTCAAATCCCTTAACAAGAGAAATGGTTTTAAAGAAGTTATAGTGGCACCCACAAGAAGCAATACCGCTATGATATTCTACCAAGAAAGGAAAAATAAGGGGAAATGAGCACATGAAAAAAGAGAGCATGGAAGGGATCTATCAACTTTGGGTTCAGTATGATCATATGATAATATGTGAGATATTATATCAAAACGAATTGTCATCAACCCCAAAAGGTAGTATAACTACAAACATCATGGAATAATATCACATAAGAATTATAAATAATATTATTTTTGTGCCAATGTCATAGAGACCAAAAGGAATAAGTAGGTACCTTTTTGCATCATCCCTAATAACACAACACAAAGGCAAATTTACAAATAATGTTATAGTCATGATATAAAAGGTAACAACATATAGAAGAAGTGAGATAAAAATATAGGAATGTTTATAAAATTTTAATTCCTTTATCACCTTGCACCAATAGAGTAGCAAGCATCATTTCAAAAAATCCAAACAAAACCTAAAACATGCAGCACATTATAGAGGAAGCACCTTACAATAGGAAAAAAATACAAAATCCATCACAAAAGAGAATCTAGCTACTTGTATTTCCTATCCCCTGCCCCCCATCTGGGTATATAGCATTTAGGGTAAGTAGGAAACACGCAAGAGGAGAAACATCAAGCTTGATGGAAGGAATAATGGGTAGATTTGAATAAGGATCACACTGTTAAGATGGGTCACTTTTCTTGTCACTGGGAATTAAGAGATAACTATTGTGCAAATATAGTTGGTAGATCATGATTAACATCAACAAGCTCGTACATATCATCAAAATCACTAGCATGAATATAATCACTATTTGCATTAGGAAAATCAAAAGCCTCATCATTGAGAGTATCCTCTTCATACAAATTAATTGTAATAGAATCCAATGAAAAATATAATTCTTATTTTTGTTCAATTTCATCATTTACATGTTAACTTCCTCCTTTGGCTCAAATATAGGTTGATTAGAGGGAATAAATGTATAAGTGAGTATTCCATGTGAAGAATTGTTTTGGGAAGCACATTGATGGGCTCTATCATGTCATTCACAATGGTGGTCATAAGCATGGTAGTTTTATTTAGTTTTTTCTAGAAATTGGGTTTGGTTCAGGATCAATCAACATTAGATCCTTTTATTCTTTAGGAGGAAGAATGGAAGGAATCACACTAGGTTGAGAGATAAAATTAGCAGAGTTCTTATAACATATAAGAGGTATAATTGAAGCATATAGAGGAGGTGAGTAGGTGTAGAAAGAAGTCCACATATAGGAAATGGAGATGGAATATCCTTAAGTTTTCTAACCTCAAAAATATTTTGGATCTTGTAGGCTTGAAATGATCAGAAGAGATTATCCCAATGGGGTTGGGGTTTGTTGAGGTATAGAAACCCAAAATAAATTAAGGTCAACACACTCTCAGGGTACTGAAGGATGATAACAATTAAAAGTGATGATTTATCCATTATGAGGAAATTTAAAATACTTATGAATAGGAGAGGCCACAAATCTCATTGATTCAATCCAAGGAAGACCAAATATTACTTTAAATCAATTTAATATTGGAATCATAGTGAAGGTAACATCTAAATTTCTACCATAAACTTCAATGGGAAATGAAATGGAACCACGTGAAGGATGAAGGAAACAATTGCAAGTTTAGATCATAACATTACATTTATTATAAAAATCACATTGAAATTATCTATTAAAAAAATATTCTTTAGTTATCACATTCTCCATGAATGTATGGTCAATAAGGACACCACAAGAATGGAGGCCATTAACATTTCAACAATATAAAGAGGACCATTGGGTGCTTTAGTTCACTTAGTAGGGTCAATGGTAGTGCAAATATCAAATTCAAGTTTATGTTTATATTCATCTTGATCAATGAGGTTGAAAATGTTATTTTCTTCTTTGCATTTATCATCATAGTAAATAACATGAGTTGAAGAAGAAGACAAAGATTTAGTAAACTCAATAATATAGATTGAATTAGATGGAAAATGGTTAGTATAATTTGTCAATTTTGATTGGGAGGTGTTATGGATTTGTTTCCTTGATCATTGACATCTTCAATATATATAGAATTATAATCAATAAGGTCTTTAATAATATATTTCAAATGGAAACAATTTTTAGTATCATGGCTAGGTTGATGATGGCATTAACAGAAAACATTGTGATCAAAGTATATGTGTACTAGTTTGGATGTGTTAATTTAGGATTAACAAGAGGAAGAATTAACACTTTAGAATTGTTCAACTTCAACATCACATTATACAAAGATTTGAAAAGATGAGTAAAATTATGAAAATGTCTAAAAACAAATGACAAAGGATCTGCACTTTTCGATGCTATTGCCACTTATTCATTAACACTATTGAATGAATTATCGATCTTAATTAAGCTCTTTGGCTTGTGAAGTTTGTTAAATTTTTATGTGACATCACTATTATCAACTAGATCCATTAGAGTAGTGCTTTCAAACTGACTCACTTGAAGATGATAATTATAAAGCACTACATATAATTGTTTAAAAGAAGAGAATTAAAAATGTAGAATCATATCTCTAATAAATAGTTTTATAAATTTGAAATAAAAATTTATTGAATATCAATATTGGGCATAGGATAATAAATTTGAGCATGTACATTCTTAAATCTACTTATAAAATCAGTCATTTTTTCTCTAACACCTTATTTACAATGCATTATTAAATCACTCAAAGAAATCTTAGGAACAATGTTGATTTAAAATTATACAATGAAAAAATTATCGAGATTTTGAAAAGAATCAATAGAATATGGAGGAAAAGAATAATATTAGATTTTAAGTCTTTATCCTAAAAGGCTCTAGTAAATAGTTTATCCATGAACTTATGATCATGAGAGTAATAACTACACGAGGTTTGAAAGATATAGGTATGATTTAAAGAATCACCTTTACCATTATAAGTCTCTAGATGAGGAATATTAATGTATTATAGTATAAAAACAAATATGATATCCAAAGACAAAGGACTATCTATGTCTCGAGTAGGAATATTGAACTTTGATTGAGTCATTGAATCAATTTTTTCTTGTCAAGAAGACAAAGTATGAGAGAAGCTATTAATGATGGAATTGGTAGAAACAATGGCACAAGGAGATATGTTTGATATATTTAGAGCACTATATGAAATGAAAGGAGTAGTTGAATATAAGAAGGGTACACTATTGTAAGTGGGAACTGATGAAGGTAAAGAAACACATATTACAATTGAAGGGATATAAGGAGCAATAGGATTAGGGATAGTAATATGTGTAGGATTGATATTTTGAGTGGAATTTATTATAATATGAGAAGCATAAGAGGACATACTAGGAATTGAACATTGATTAATTAATTGAAGCAATTTATTATTGTGAAGAAGACACAATTTGATCCAAGCTATTAATGATATAATAGGTAGAAAGAATGGTAGGAGGAGATATTTTTAATATATTTGGAGTATTAAGATAAATGAAAGGAATAGTTGAATATAAGAAAGGCTCACTATTGTAAGTGGGAATTGATGAAGGTAAAGAAACACACGGTACACTTGAAGGGATACAAGGAGCAATAGGATTAGGGATGGTAATATGTGTAGGATTGATATTTTGAATGGAACCTATTATGATAGGAGAAGCATAAGAGGATATACTAGAAATTGAAATGGAAATGATATAGAGGTCTCCAAATTAGTAGTAGGTGGAATGAAACCTAGTTCTTAAGTATAATCTCTAATAGGCTTAATATTGTTATCAATAAGATGGGAGATGTGATGAAAGATGTTAACACCATGTTCATATTTATGAATGAAATTCTTTAATCCCTCTACAATAGAAATGAAATCAATATTAGAGTTTTCTTGTCATCACAATTGCTCAAAATTATTAAAGTCAAAGGAAAAATTTTGGAATTGCATAGAGGAACTCTCAAAGCCTCATCGTCATCATGAGGATAATGGGAGTCATCATTCTCCATGATAGGATTGATGTCATTGGTATGCATGTTGGTCTCATAAATATTCATAGGAAAAATACAAGCCTTGGAATCAAAGGAACCCATAAGTCTATGGCTTCTCATAACAAAAATGTTATAAGTAGGACTTGAAAAGTAATAATACTCATGCATAAGGAAATGAGAGAAAATATGTAGATATAAAGAAATTATAATATTTGAAAGAGATATGAAATCTAAGGAAATAAAATCTTTTATAGAAAACACACCTAATTATCAATTTCAAGGTTGGAATGTAAAGCATGCACAAGTAGATATAGATCTAAATAACAAGCACATAAAGGGAATCTAACACCAAAATTAGAGTGGAAAATGTAATAAGTTAGGCTCACAAAATGTACAATGGGAAAATAGGGAGAGAAATGTAATATATAATGTACTAAGTAAATTACTTCCATATATCATTTATTGTACATTATGGAGGAAAGATTTCACCAATAGGCTCAAGAGGTGATTGAAGAACTAATTGGGATCTATCCTTCACTAATATAATGTAGTGAATGAAATGGGAATAATTATGTAATGTAATTTATCTAATAGAAAAGGAACTAAAAATATGATCCAAATAGGCTGATATAAAGATGAAACTAATAGAAACATAAACCGATAGATGAAACTGACCTACTCCATAAGTTTCAATGAAAAATGGAAAGGAAAAGGTAGAAGTTGATATGTACCCAAGGACAGGGAAAACATTTATTTGTACCTAGTACTTTTGGATGAAATTTTCATAGAATCTATAACTATTCGTATACTCCCAATAAAAGATCTCATGACTTTATAACCTATTTTTGTACACACAAAAAAAATATGGAAAAGGTTCGAAAAGGGGTTTTCCTTGGTCAAAGCCTTGTTTAGGAATAAAACTTGAAATATGATAGAAATTTCATAAAGTAAGTAATGTTAAAAGGAAAATTCTTGATTTACCTTGTATAAAACTCTCATGATTAGATGTAGAGATTTCTCAAATCCAAGAAGATTCTTGAATGTACTTGGAATCCAAACATTTGACCTTATCATGCAATGTATAATCAAGGGTTCCCTCACATATGCATAGATATATCATTTCCACTCTAAGATATAGAATGTAGATATGCTTTATATGCTTGATGAATATTCTTCCTTGATTTCAATAATTTCTCTACTTAGCCATCATGGGAGAGAAACTTGCATCAATTGGATAAGACTTCCTTTGATTTGATGGATTTTTAAAAATTGGAGAACTGGAGACCTTGAATTGGATGCTTGCATTCAAATCTTGAATCCAAATCCTCAATTTCTCAAGTTGGTTTCTTGAATACTTGATCCATAGATTTGTCTTGATTGATGATCATAGATGTCAAAATGAGGAGATAGGACATCCTTTTATAATAATTCCCTCAATTTGGGATTCAAATTTGATCAAGATCATTCACAATTGAAAACCTCAAATGAAGACCTTGATACTATGATTTAGGTAAAATTTGGGCCCAAAAACCTAGGGACAAATAATCATTAGTGATGTGTCCCAGGGATAGATTTTTGTAGGCTATGTGTCCCAAGGATAGATTTCCATAAGTAATGTGTCCTAGGTAAAATAGGCTCAAATTTTATTGGGAGATTGGGGATAGTGAATAGGTGTGGGAAAAGAAGAGACATGTCATCGAGATCAAACATAACAGACATTTACAGCTTGAAATCACCAAAATGGGGTATAATAGGTCCTGGAAGATCTAATTATGGGTACTAACTTTTAAGACTATATAATAGGTTAGAGCTTAATGATATTTATTAATTTGGCCATCATTTCCTAATGGGTTCTACTCTATCACATTAGGATTAAACCTTATTCCTCTCACTATTCTACAACCTTTAATTGGTCTAGTACATAGAGATCTAAATATATTCCTTAAACTTTATTATTTTTTTGAATTTCTTGTTATGGGAAAATTATTCTCTACATAATATATGGAAGAGGGTGATTCATTTATTCAATAAATCTTCTATTTATGATAATGATATAAAAAATATCAACCATATAATATTTTATTATTCATACTTGTTTTATTTAAGGAAAAAATATGTCACTCTTCTTTATTCATTTGTCCTGGCATTAAAATCCTCAAGTCACTTCCTCCAAGTGATGCCCTCCAAGCTCAAACCATGTTGTTGTAGAGCTTTGATCATGGATATTTCTATGAATAGGTTGGGCCTTATGGAAATAATGTGATAATTAAATGTTTGAGTAAAATAAAACTAATTGGGAAGCACTCACATTTGGTACTATCAAAAATGTTAAAGAAAATATAAAGTTCTTTTTTGGAAGCAAGTGCAAGTTATTTCCATCCCATCCCAAATGGAAAATTTCTAAAAGTTGCTCTCTCTCTCTCTCTCTCTCTCTCTCTCTCTCTCTCTCTCTCTCTCTCTCTCTCTCTCTCTCTCTCTCTCTCTCTCTCTCTCTCTCTCTCTCTCTCTCTCTCTCTCTCTCTCTCTTTGTGTGTGTGTGTGTGTGTGTTTGTTTTCATACATACATAAACATACACATACATATACTGATGTAGGGGCATCCAAGGTTAAGGCATGGGCATTATGTGTCCTTGATGAAACTGCATAAGTGTTTATATTTTTGCTAGTTTTTACTTAGTTGTAGCCTTGACTGAAGGTCTCGGTCATTGAAGGAAGCTCAGTCACTAAAGGAACTCGGTAGTCCCTAGCACTTGGTGAAAGTGTTACTCGGTCATGCCTACAGTGCTCGATCAACACTAGTGCTCGGTGATGCTTGGCGTGCTCAATTAATTCACTGATGCTTGGTAGTTTTGGCTTACCATCTAGAGTTCTGTGTGATTTGTTGGGCTGACTTGGTGCATTTATTGTTTGTATCTTTTGTTGGATTCTCCTAAGTGGATCTGGAGGCTGACATGCTATATTAAATGTTTGTATACATTTTGCAAGCTGACTTGTATGAAATTTAATATTTTTTAGGAAGAGTTAAGGGTTTCATCTTGCCAAATTGTGGATGATGATTAGTATTTAAGGAGTGTTTGGGTAGATGTTTAGGAAAAAAAAAAGGAGGAAGTTGACATGACTTGGAAGACTAGAGACCTGAGAGCTGAAGTTGGTGAAGTTGTGGAAAAGATCTTGCATGATCTTGCAGATCAGATTTCTATCTAATAGTTTGTAATAGCAGAGCTAGTGGTTTGTATACTTGGGGACAAGGAGATTTCTTGGAGGCTTGTGAGCTCAAGTTTAGATCTACCTTAGGGTTTGCATTAGCTTCTAATTGTCTTCATAGCTGAACTAGTTGAAGATTGTACTAGATCTGGTTTTGGATCTTGCAAAATTGTTTCTGATTGTAATTGGCCCTAACTCAAAAGGCCTTACATCCAGGCATGTTAATGTAAATTACTTGAAACAATTATTGTGTTATTTGTAGTGTTGAGTATTCTTCTATGTAATTATGAAGTTGCTCAGCCTAAACTATCCTTAATTGGATCCTTCTAGCCTTGGTCTATGTCAGATGGTATCAGAGTGAGATTTGATCTTGTGGAGAAGAATTGAGTGAAAGATAGCCTAGCAAGGATGATATTGCGAAGTTGATCTTGTTGATGAAGAGATCGTATGATCTTAATTACATATCCATGGCATTGAACTTGTGAAATTGTGCCCTAGTTGTTTGTGCAATATTATAGATCAAGATCTGACTTGTACATAACTTGGAAATTGTCACAAGGTGTTCGGTGAGGGTTTGTTGCAGAGGGTTTATTTTGCATATCTTTAAGGATACCTCCGAGAAGATTGGACCCTAGAGTTATTTATGATCTTTGTGATACTGTGGAATCCCAGATCATGGAGAAAGTGAAATCAGATTTCTGATCTAAGATTGAATTGATGAAGAATGACATGGTCATCGAGATCATGAGAGTTGTTACTGGTATACCTCGGAATGTTGGGACTAAGGATGGCTATGAAGAAGCTTTTGAAGAATTTGAACCTGCTGGATCTAGTGGTGATGATCAGAGGGATATATTTGGTGAAGATATAACTGCTCGGCTACCTAGATCTGCTGCTCAGTTTAGTAGTTACCGAATGGAAGTTTCTACTTTCTCTGGTACTTAGAAGCTCGACAATCTAATTGATTGGATTGGTGAACTTGAAGATTTATTTGAGCTAGAAGAAATTGAAGATACAATTCGAGTGAGATTAGCACAGACTAAGTTGAAAGGACATGCTGGTCTTTGGTGGAAAGAACTAAAAATAGATAAAGAAGATGAAGGTGAAATGAAGATCAATCAGTGGAGGTTGAGGGTGACAAAATTGAAAGCTAAGTTCATAGCGGTTGACTATGAGCTTGACTTGTTTAAGAAGTTGCAAAATCTGAAGTAGAAGGATTTGTCTATTGAAGATTATACTGAGGAATTGTACAAGCTTACTATTCGGTCTGGACATAGATAACTTGGTAAGGAAAAGGTAGCTCAGTATGTGAATGGTCTGAGATTCAATATTCAGGATGAGCTTGGTATGTTGAAGATTGATTTTCTTGAAGATGCTTATCAGTATGCTTTGAAGGTAGAAGATAAGTTGAAGAGGAAACAACCTAGTAATTCCTGAGGGAAGGAGAAAATTGATCACTTAGTGAAGGATAAACTGACTGATGCAAAAAATGAATAAAAACTTGTAGAACCTAAGAATGAGATAGGTAGAGTTATCTTTAAGGGTACTTTCTATAACTATGGAGAGGAAGGACACCATTCTTTTGAGTGTACATAGAAGAAGGTTGACCGACCAACTGGTTTGGTAAATGAAAACATTCAGAATGAACCTGAATTAGAGAACCTGCTACTTTGGGCAAACATTTCTCGGTACAAAGGATGAACCTTGTCAGATGAGTAACTTGTTTAGGACCTAATGCAAGTTTGAAGGTAAACTTTGTGATGTTATTGTTGATAGTGGTAGTACTGATAATCTTGTTTCCGAGGACATGCTTAGGAAACTTGGTTTGAATAGAATCAAACATCCATATCCTTATAGGATTGGTTGGTTACAAGATGATCATGCTCTAGAAGTTAGAGAACATTGCTTCATTGATCTTCAGATTGGCCATTATAAGGATCTTGTGTTATGTGACATTGTGAAGATGAATAGTTGTGATATATTGCTTGGTAGACCTTGGCAATATGATTGCAGAGCTATTTATGACTATGTGAAGAATATCTTTACTGTTGAGAAGGATGACATAAAGTTTTCACTGGTGCCTTTGATGGATAAAACGCTCGGTAGGAGAAGCCTAAGTATTGGTTCCTGAGTTGAGTTGGTAGATCTAGAGAAAATGAATGATTAGTTTGGAGAACCGACCTGTATGTTGTCTAGAAAATTATTGAAGAGACAAAGGAAACAAAAATGGAAGAATATGGAAGCAGAGAAAATGGAAGACTTGTATGTGAAGAACCAGTTCGGGGTTTATGTGCTAAACCCTGGAAGATGCTCTTCTCACATATGAACATCTTTTGGAACCTGGGGTGTCTAATGCAGGGGCATCCAAGGTTAAGGCAGGGGCATTCTGTGTCCTCGGTGAAACTGCATAAGTGTTTGTATTCTGGCTAGTTTTTACTCTGTTGCACATCCTTGACCAACAGTCTTGGTCATTGAAGGAAGCTTGGTCACTGAAGGAACTCAGTAGTCTCTGGCACTTGGTGAAAGTGTTACTTGGTCATGCCTATGGTGCTTGGTTGACACTGGTGCTCATTGATGCTTGGTGTACTTTGTTAATTCACTGATGCTCAGTAGTTCTAGCTTACCGATTGGATTTCTATGTGATTTGCTGGCTGACTTGGTGCATCTATTGTTTTTATCTTTTGTTGGATTCTCCTAAGTGGATCTTGAGGCCGACATGCTGAATTAAATGTTTGTATACATTTTGTAAGCCAACTTGTATGGCATTTAATATTTGTTAGGAAGAGTTAAGGGTTTCATCTTGCCCACTTATGGCTGATGATTAGTATTTAAGGAGTGTTTGGGTAGATGTTTAGGGAAAAAAACAAGGAGGGAGTTGACATGACTTGAAGACTAGAAGCCTGAGAGTTGAAGTTGGTGAAGTTGTGGAAAAGATCTTGCATGATCTTTTAGATCAGATTTCTATATGATAGTTTTTAATAGCAGAGCTAGTGGTTTGCATACTTGGGGACAAGGAGATTGCTTGGAGGCTTCTAAGCTCAACTTTAGATCTACCTTAGGGTTTCCATCAGCTTCTGATTGTCTTAAGAGTTGAACTAGATGGAGATTGTACTGGATCTGGTTTTGGATATTGCAGAATTGTTTTTGATTGTAATTGGCCCTAACCCAGAAGCCCTTATAGCCAGGCATGTTAATGAAAATTACTTGAAATAATTATTGTGTGATTTGTGGTGTTGAGTATTCCACTATGTAATTTTGAAGTTGCTCAGCCTAAACTATCCTTAATTG